>JAHWFP010128937.1:0-17688 GCA_023313725.1 Lithobius niger | reverse complement strand
CCCCCCCCCCCCCCCCGTTGCATTTATTTGCATTAATTCACTGTGTCACGTGGGGGAGTTTGTATTGTGTTTCGGATCACTGAGTCCTTCAGTACCTTCCTAAACGAACAGAGCGAATAGAACGCACCACTGTTGGAGACAGTTTGGCTCCAAACTTGACGTCGCGCGTGCGCAATGGTGTTGCGTCAGCCATTTAGTACCTTCCGAAACTTCAATCACAGCTCAGCAAAATCAACAAGCTCAACAGAGCACTCGTTACGTCATACCTTTTACGTAACCACAGGTGGCTAATTGATTGGACTAGGCTAGGCTAATGGATGGTTCCAGGCGTGAGCAATGCCAAATTGCAACCATCTCGGGGAGGTGGTTGTGGGCGATTGCCAGTGGTGGAGCTTTTGAGCATGCGCAATTGCTGGAAACTGACTAAAATCGCTTATGATGGTTGACGGAAACAAGCCAAATCAACACGGCTATAATAGGAAAGGAGCTGAACTGTCACCAACAGTGGTGCGTTTGGTTCATTCTGTTCGGTGCTTTAGGAAGGTAATGATTGAGTTATAAATGTTTGATAAACTGATTCGTTTTCTGCATACTAATGTTGAGGGGGTAAAGAGCAAATGGGATGAACTCCAGGCTCGCTTTGCGACTTCGTCTGCTGACATTTTATGCCTTTCTGAAACAAACCTTCATCCAACCGAGGCAGACTTTTTATTCACGGTAAACCACGAGTGTTTCCGTGTTGACAGGCCCAATAGGACTAAGGGTGGTGTCATGATCTGTATTCCGAAGTGCTTCAAACCGGCTATTATTTCTACTACCCTCAGTCCCCATCAAGACTGGGAAATCCTTTGGTGCTCTTTTAACATAGGTGTTACATATTTTGCTATTTGGTGTATTTATCGTGCACCTCGCAGCTGCTTATTCCAAGGCTCACATGCTTTGCTTCTCAAGGCTCTTGGGGACTGTCTGATTGCAACTGGCGATCTTAAAATCATAATGTGTGACGATTTCAATTATCCTGAGATTAATTGGAACATGTGCGATGTTGGGTCGCTGATGGTGAGGCTGGCAGTTTTCTTGATGTTCTCGATGACCATTTCCTGCATCAACATCTTCTGGATCCAACCTGTTTTCACGGCCTTCATCAACCATCCTTACTGGAGCTTTTGCTTTCTACTGAGGATGCCAAGATTGATGCTATTGACTACTCCCCACCGCTTGGTAAGGCCTACCATGCTGTCATTGTCTGGACTGTTTTTGCTCTCAGTTGCTTGGTGCCCGTCGTACTCCCCGGTACAAGTTTGAGGATGCTGACTTTCGTCCGTTAAATGACATTTTTTGTAGCATTGATTGGAGAACTGAAATTGGCGATCTCCTTTGTGAAGAGGCTTGAGAGGTCTTATGTGATTTCATCCTCGACATCATTTCAAATTTTATACCAACTGCTAAGCCACCCAGGCCATACAACAACCAACCCCGCTGGCTGAACATCAGGGTGAAACGTGCTATCAAGCATAAGAAACGCCATTGGACAGCCTATCAAAAATGTAACAACCATAGGAAGTGGGAGTCGTACCATGCTGCTCATGACGACGCTGTTAGAGAAGTTGACAATGAGAGGTGTAGCCTTCAGCCAAAAACATCGCTTATAAGTGCCGTACCAATCCAAAAATCCTGTATTCTTACACTAAACGTAAGGCTCATTCTCCTTTCATTCAGCTTGTCAAGGACACCGGTACTGTGAGTACTGACGAAGAAGACATCGCCAATCTATATAACTAAGATCGTAATATTTGTTTGTGTGTCGCCAGATCACCGAGGTTCCCACTACTAATTCTATTCTATTGATGTCCGCAGTGGGATACAGAACTGATTTGTCTGTATAAGTAATAATTCTAACTGTCTTTTCAACAAAGATGAACGGTACTGATGACGTGGTATGTTTTTCCAGTCACAATGTTTTCATGCAATCGGGATCTAGGCCTCTGCATTTCTTACCCCTGGCTCTAATAGATTCCAATATTTGTCCTCATATTGTTCCAACAAAATCAAGGGCTCGTAGTGCATTTCATTAGACTTAAAATCCCGCTTGAAAGTCAAGAAGCAGTTGTTGAAAGCATCGCGTACGAAATCAAAACCTCCTAAATCCAAACTGAACGGCCTCACCTCGAGTTCGGTAACTTCGGTCACCTCCGTCTTGTCTTTCAAATCGTGAATCATGTAGGACAAGGCCCAGTCGATTCTAGTATCCTCTATTATAGGTACGACTAGAGATCTGACGTTGTTTACCACTAGGTTGAAATTTGAGGGCATTTGAGAAATTATTCCTTCCCTTAACCGGGGGTTGAGTTTAAGAAAAGACAATTTAAGTCTTTTTTGAAGACGCTCCAATTTTCCTTCCACGTTGTTTTACAGCCCCTCCATACTTGTGCCGTTTACACGCGAGACTGTCCGAGTAAGTCTCACCGCATGATTCGCAGGTTATGTTACATTTTCCTTCATGACATCTTTCGTGCCTCCATTTATATCTGTTGTTCCTGAACGTCTTTTCGCAGTATTGACATAAAAAAATCTCATTGTCAGACATCTCTTGTATTTTTTCTTCGTCAATCATCGTTGGTCCTTTTTTTTTATCTTTCGAAACCGGTGTCTTCGTTCGTCGGAAGAGACGAATGTGAAATCCTGGTGTGAACCGTAGCTTTTGCTAAATCGGGAAAATACTTCCGACAAGCTTCGCAGGAATATACACATCCAAAATTGATTTTTTTTCAAGCGTGATCATTTTTCCATCGAATCAGTCGTGGTGCGCCAAAACTTTATCGTAAGAAGAAACAAGTCCTCCGCAATGGAGACGCATAAAGTGCACCGGAACACTGCCTCGTACTTGGCAGCCATAGCTGATATGAAGACTTACGGAATTATTCACACCTTTTATACCCACCGTGCTTTTCCCACGCGCCCGTTAAAATAAGCACACGGTGACAACCATTAAGAAAAAACCTGCGAATACTTAAATTGGAGTATTCTAAACATGACAAAATGTCACAAATGTCACAAATGTGACAAGGGTTTACTGCAGGGCCTGTTCAAAAGGTTATTCTTCAAATCCCTTACTACTCAGGTGGATGAGTCTAATTTGATTCATTCGAAAGTTCTTAGAAAGTTGAAAACGAGCCAAAAATAGAACGGTGACTGTGATACCAGCCCCTAGTAAAAAGGCCGTGGCTCGGTCCCTACCAACGATTAACCCTTTTAAGTACTCTAGATGCAAAGAAGACATTCCCACCTTAATAATGAATCTAATTGGAGTCGTCCAGCTAAATTAGAAACGTCAGAATAGCTGTTGAAAGTTGAAAATTAGCGAAAAATCGAACGGTGACTGTGATACCAGCCCGTAGCAAAAACGGCGTAGCTCGGTCCATACCTATGATTGACCTCTCTAAATACCCTAGATGCAAAGAAGACATTCCAACCTTAAGAATGAATCTAATTGGAGTCGTCCACCTAAATTAGAATAGCTGTTGAAAGTTGAAAATTAGCGACAAATCGAACGGTGACTGTTATACCAGTCCCTAGTAAAACGGGCATGGCTCGATCTCTAACGATGGTAGATCCTTTTAATTACACTTAATACAAAGAAGACATTTCCACCTTTTGAATGAACCTAACTGGAGTTATCCAACTAAATTAGAAACGACGTAACAGTTGTTGAAAGTTGTAAGTTGGCAAATTAAGACATCTATGGGCTTTAAATAGGCCCAAATGGCCGAAAATGGCCCTTTTGACCCTAATTTCACCCATTAAGCTGCTCCATATAAAAGGTTTATCATACTAAAATTTGTTAAGTAATACATCATGTATCACGTGGTACAGGTAATATTTTGCCACCTTGAGTGGCACCGATAAAGTGTCTGGCCCATGGACTAAATCCCTCTATCTGCCAATGCTTTGCACGTGTCATACGATAACTGTTTGCAAAAAAAAAAATGTGCATAGTTATAAAAAAAATTACTACTGATCTTTATACACGGAATCGCGCGTTTTGCTTCTTTGAAGCGTTTTAGCACAATTGCAAACTCCACAAGTTGCTTAAAATTCCAACCTTTTTAACAAAGCATTATAAGGGTTTAAAAAATAAATATCTAGTATCAAAAACCGAAAGTTTTACATTACGCATTTTTTTACGCGTATAGTGCAGTCAGCAAAACTGATTTTATAAAAAATGTTTCCAACGGCACTTTACGAGGCTAAAAAATGCCGGAAAAATGCGTCGGCTCCCCGGATCCCGCTGGGGAAGTAGACAGCGGTCCCCTAGACCTCCTAGCTGTGTTTGGTTTCTCCCTCCACACCATTCGGCGAAAAGGCTAGTGTTGCCCCCTCAGCACAAAACCCTAGTTACGTGACTGTCCCCAAAGTCCAAACATTTTATAGAAACTGTATTCATTGTACTCAACATTAGTATTTGCACTGACAACTTGAAGACCTTGTAAAGATATAACACCCTTCCATGCACGAATTAATTCTAGTGACGTTTTTTTTTTTAGTTAGGTCGGTCATATGATTGGGACAAGCATTCGCCTGGTTTGCAGACAAGAACGCTAACCACTGGGTTGTTGCTGTTCGCTTTGCTCGGGGTCCCTGGGCAAAGTTCGCGGCATGCCTGGGGATGCTTTATCCTTCATCATGTAGATGTGGCCATCTGGCTACACCGGGCATGAAAGGGTTAACGTGATGTTTAACGTGATGTTAAAGCGTTTTTCGGAATTTACAATGCTGAAAGCACCATTTTTTTAGGTCTAGAATTGTATTCTTTCCTCTAGTTTGGTCACTTTTATTAATAACCTCTGACAGGGTCTAAAACAATTCGTGCCCTACATCACCCTCCCCCCTCTGAGAGAACTAAAAATCTTGTCAACCCTCCCCCCCGCTCCACGAAGGCCCTAGCTAGTGTTTTTTTTTAGAAATGAATGCAGAGATGCCACATTTGAGATTTTACCTCCATCCCAAAAACATCATGTGCAAGAAAATCGTACTCCCGTCAAAAAGTATGCCCCCCCCCCCCCCCCCGGGTGTATGGGGAATCGTTGTTATAAATTTCTATTGCTGAAAGTGCCACTTTTGCGGCATAGAATTTTATTTTTCCTCTAGTTCGGTCATCTTTTGTTCACACGTTCACCTGTCCCTCACTCTTTCATTCCGATGGAAATGCGTTGACAGCTGAGTCGAACAGCGTCTGCCTCGAACGGGATAGAAGGCGGTAGAAGGCCTCGAATGAGAAAAGTAGCTGTTATCTCAAGCGGTATTGGAGTGAAATATTGTGACGAAGTTGACTGTGGGCAGGGAAAAACTTACACCTCTTATAATGTACTCCGGTACAGCGATTCGTGGGGAAGAGGACATAAACTTTTATAGCAGCTGGCTTTTTTCATTAGACAGATTGACAGCAAGGTAACAGTCATCCAGGTTTTTTTTGCCACTCTTCTCACAGATCTTTTAGCGGGCCGGCTTTTTGTTTCTGGAAAATCTTTTTTCGAAATTTTAATTTAATTTAATTTTCAATTACGATTCAACCGCCTACGCAAACCAGGGGCTATTCTGGGACTGATGTCCATGTAAAACAGTTTACGCGGTTTACGCGCCAACCGCGCCGACCAGCGTGACCCAAGCGGGTAACACGCCGTAGCGGGACGCCCGGGAAGCTGACTGACAATTGAAGAGCCGCTGATCGCACATGGTGGGGACAACTCAGTCGGCTGCGTGTATTGAGTAAGCAGAGAAAATGCTTTAAGAATAGGACCAAACGCGTTTTTTTGTTCAATAAACGGTATAGTCACGCTACGTACTATGTTTATTGTTCAAGAAAAGGTCGAAATGATTTATTATACTTTATTGTTGCCAGGAATGAAGAAAAAGAGGAACAATAAGTTTACCTAAACTGCTCTCTCCGTTTCTTGTGTGATCTACGAAACGAATTTTTATATTTATTCCAATTTCACGTCCACCTTTATTTTTTACCGATTGGTAGGAAATTACTAAACAGATGAAGAACTTGGTAATCATGGCCCATATGGTATGAAGGCTTTTTTTTTAACATCGTTTTTTGTAAACAAATAGGCATAAATAAAAATCATCTTGCATGAAATCAAAAAATAAGACCCAAGAGATTTAAAGTGCTGTTACGAGTTATGACCGACACGTTTTTAACAATTTTTGTTCAACTCGGCATAAAAAAAATTCTCTTGTTTAACGGGAATTTATCACCGAAGAACAACATAGGGGTGGTAGGTTTTTTTTTTATGACAAACATTTAGCAAATAATCTGGAATGTTTTTTTCTTTTTGTAATTTTACAAGTCAGTTTGATCTTTGTTAGGGGAAACAAAGATATCAAAATTTCGAACTATTGACACCCTGCATATCAAACATCGCTTGTTTTCGTTATTTCAGAAAAATCTCGTGAGGCTTCTAAGTTTGCGCCGAAGTTGCCTACAAGTCATAAAAAAAACCATGCGCATGGTTTTCAGACATGCGGGCAAAGACCTTGGAGTAATATGCACTCAGTCCTGTTAAACATGCGTTACTTTTTTTTTTTTAATCTTAAGCTGTAAATCTGAGATTTTCTTCATTGAAAAACAAAGAGGTAGGCTAGTTTGAAAAAAAAACTTCTGACAACTTCTGGATAAGCTCGGTTCAGCCCTGTTAAACAGGCCTATAAAATTATTCCGTCACTTGTTTAACTCATAACTTGGTAACCATCCCCCTCCCAGTTATGTGTGCATTCATCATTCATCAGCTGATTGCTACTCGACCAAAGTTACCTTAATTGCCTTCGGAATCATTTACAGGAAGACTCGAAGTCACAAGTTTCCTCCCAAATTCTTTTCTTTTACTGGGAAGTGGTGGAGAGAAAAAGACGTGTTCAGTAAGAGACAATTCGTGAAATAACGAAGATTCCACCAAAATTGAAATAGAATGGGAGGGAAACAAGCATAGGGAATCATATATTTTCTACATATGCCAAAAATGGGGAAGGAGGAGTTGGAATATTGAATTTGACCGACTATGGATAATTAAAAGAAAATTCGGGAAACCATTAAGTTTACTCAAATTGCTTTAACTTTTTTTTTGAGAGTTATTCGATATTTCCGTGCATAAACTTTGGTACTTTTTTCCAGAGTGTGTTGTTTCCCCCCCCCCCCCAATCCTCGCCCCCTCGCACCTCTCCCATACCACAAAAAAAAAACAAAAAACAGATAAGATGTATATAAAACGAGGAAATAAATTCTCGCATAAGCGAATAAATCGTACGTAATAAGTGAAGCTTGCCGTTATGTAATTCCTGGTCTTGGTCAGAACAACTTCGATTAGCCTTGCTTAATAGCATGCTAGATGTGCTGATAGTATTTCCAACTAAGGCCATTGTCCATTGTTACGCACACACATATTTAAAGGTAATATTTTTGTGAAATTTTCTCCAGATTTTTGTTGTGTTTTTTCCCTGTCGGCTTTTTTCCGCGACTTTTTTTTCCGTCGGCTTTTTTCCATCAGCTTTTTTTCCGAGGCCTTTTTTTCCGGGACTTTTTTCCATCGACTTTTTTTCCACCAGTTTTTCTTTCCGGAGCTTTTTTTTTCCGAAGCTTATTTTTTCCTAGAATCGGGCCCAGAGCCTAAATCTCATCCTTTTGGCACAATCATTCCCCCCCCCTCCCATTATTTTGATCACTTATACATTCACGTGTTACAATAAAGTTTATTATTATTATTTTAAAGTACATTGTAATTGCCATGAAATGGTGTGGTGTGGAAATTCGAGTTAGATTGCGTTGATCCCAGCGTGACCTACTATTGAAATGTTCTCGTAAAAAATAAATAAATACAAGAAACTTGTCGTCAGTCCCTAAGTGCTCTGCTCAAAATAAAATTCAAGTGAGAAAATGTTCTTGCAGTGAATTTTTGATAATAAATCACGAACAATAGGTTTCTGAGGTTATGTTGATCAGGTAAGGTAAGGTGCCGAACAGCTGTAGCATCAAAATAACGTGCTTTAAAAAAAAACGGTAGCAAGTGGTGGTCGCATATGGCACTGGCTCACTGGAAATTACTTCCAAACCACCTTTTACTGATAAAAGTAATAACTAAAGTTTTCCATACGCTCACAATAGGATACTACAATGCTTAGCGCAAGGGTTAGCAGCACTGCGCCATGCTATTAGGCCTGTCGACTGTCCCTACCATGTAGCTTTTTCTGCCGTTCAATTCTCCGCCGCGACGCCAGCGCTAATGGTGCGTCTAGACTATACTACTACTATTCCAAGGTCTTTGGCGTGACCAGATGTAGTAATTTCATTACTACCGTAGTAATTTCAGGGTCTAAAACTATGGTGTAGTAATTCCTGAAAGTGTAGTACATTTTAGAAACTTTGGAATTTTTTGATAATATTTTGAAAACAGCACAGAAAACTTAAATGGAAATTGTTCCATGCTCTCAAATAGGCTAGCTACAAATAGCTAATCATTCAAATTGCCAAAAGCGAGGTGGCTGAGGGTTTCGTGTTTCACTTTCCCTTCTCTGTAGGTATTTGCTTGGCCTTATTTCCGCGAGACGGGAGACACGCATGCGCAGTTGTGATGTGATTTCGGCCTGGCAGCTTAGTCCGATTGATCTGACTTGATGCACCGGTGCAACCAGATGGGTACAGTGTGCGTTGGAATGCTATTCGCATTTGATTTTTAACCCATTTTGATGTAGTAATTTAGTAGTGAGTTTTAAAAATTCGTGTAGTAATTTGTTTGGTCCTATGTAGTAATTTACGAAATTTCTATCTGGTCACAGAGGCGCCAAATCACAAATCCTCCAGCTAGCGCGGTCTCTCTTTCTTTCCTCCATGGCTCTCATTCTCCAGTCCAGTGTTAAACGAAGACTACTGTTATTATTACGATGATTTCTGCTCGCTGGATTGATCTCAAACAATCGCTGTTGATACAAGCGGTAAGTTGCTGAACAATACACGAAGAGTGATAGCGTTAATTTGGAGTTAGCCCAACCAGTATTTAGTAAACAATGGTGACAATGGACCTCGTGCTCAACGATCAATTTATTCATCCTTCGCCTCTTGTAAAATAGGAATACCGGGCTGAAATACCTTAATTAACAATGGAGGCATGTTGTTAAACTTGTAGTGTGTACTTGCTTTTGGAATTTGCAGTCGGACGTGTTAAAAAAAGCCGAGATGTCTGGGAACAGTTACACTGTGAAACTAAAATCACGATCGCGTGTGTCCACTGGAGATCAGAGCATTAAAAAATGGGACCAGGTTAAAGCAGACTGTAAATTATCACATACTGATGACGTGGTAAAGTCTGATAAACCTTCAGCATTAGTGCCCGCTGAACATTTTGCATATGCTTCATGGCCCAACGAATGGTGCAGTCTACATTATACACCAAGTCAGGCTTGTGTCCCTTGCTGGCCTATGGCCGTCAATCAACCCAGCATGTATAATCTTCAAATTGACACGTTTCATCAATACCAGGCAATTTTTAATTCACCCCACATATTTAATCAGCAACCTCACATTATGTTCAATAACTATTATCCACCTTGGATGATTGGTCACCAAAATTGGCCTTACACACCACAACAGAGTGGTATTCACAGTGTTGTTCAGCATTTTGTTTTGCCTCCTGCCGAAACTATGAGAAATGATGTGAAACGTGTTAACCACCCTGTGTTAAGCAGCTGTGTGGGCCACTTACAAAATGCAGGTACGGCTGGTAATGTATCGAACACTACAGGAAAAACACAGTTAATGAGCTCTGATAAGACGTCAAAGAAACTATCAGATGTTCTTGCACATCTCGTGAAGTCACGGATATCATCACTGACATACAATGAATACTCTACATATCTGCGCCTGCACCAAACAGGTTTCAAAAACATTAACCCAAAAATGACCTACATTGTTCAAAAAGTCTCCATTGAGCAAGGTGACTTCTTGGATAAAGCTCACAAAAAAGCAATAGAACATGTGAGGCTCTATGAGCATTTAGATGCTGGCGCTGACAAGTATGTGAAGGAATTGCTGAAGAACCACTTTTTGCGGGTGTACAGATATCCTCGTTACTATGAGTTGGAAAGTTCAATTTCATTGTTGGGAGAAAATTCATCATTACCAGTACCGTTTGTGCACTTCGCAACTCTGCTGGAGATAGGCCAAAGCCCACAGTTGAATTTTCCGACAACGGAAACAACGTTGGAAACACCTCAAAGCTACCAAGATGTTTCAAGGCAGTACCCCATTGGAGATGATGTCGAAGATGAAAAGATTCTGCACAAGATCCCTGTAAGTGCTGACCCGAATGCTGAGATCTTGGCTAATAAGTACGGGGCATCGATTGTTATCTCAAGCAGTAGTTTAAAGCGATTAGCCGACAACTTTGGTCCAGATTTTAAAGATACATGGATCGTTCCTGTAACTGTGCACAGTGTTGACAGTAAAAGAATTGCATTTGTTGACAAGCCTCTTCCCCCAAGAGAAATAAATGCCTATCAAAGAAACTATTGGTTCCATAAATTTAGTCTGAAGACTCTTTTATGTTCTCAGTCTCACATACCTAGTGTTCAATCTGTTACCAGCAATAACTTGCCTGCAGCCACAAAGATTTTGAGCGATTCGGGTAAAATTGTTCGTAAAGTCAAGAAAGTCAACACATCACAAGCAGTTCAGAAACGGGCAAGTACTATACAGTCTACGTGCAACAGTTACGTCAAAACCAAGAGTTTTGCGGACCAGGCTGTAAGTGAGAGCACTTCCACCAAAAGCACTGTTCGCCCTAGTATGATGCGAACGTCTCTTTATAGCTACGGTGCATTAACACTTGTACGACAGTCCTATAATTCGCATTGTGTCCAGGAGTCGTCTCATTCTGCTTTTCGGCCGTCAAGCTCTCGTGTTGGTTTGTCAAGTGCTTCCGAATTGTCGACGCCTATCTCTCCAGTTTTAAGTGATATGAAGCAGGTAAATTTTGCATCGAATTGTGTTGGTAAGAACCGCATTGGCAAAAAACCAAAAACGGCCAAGGAAGAACACATTCGCTGTTTAAGTAACGGGATTCTTTTTGCAAAATCTCTAGAAAACGGTGGTCCTGTTAAGGCTTCCAAAGTGCCTGAAATGGCCAGTGGCACCAAATCTTCAGAAAAGCTAAAAAGGGAACAAACATACCAGTTAAGAAATGTGTTAGCATCTGATAAGCAGAATAAATCCAAAAAATTCCGTTGCAAAAGAGCAAGAAACGATAACACCTACGATGAATCTATGAGTAGTTCACTGCTCGGTAGCCCCAAATCGGCAGTTGTGTCGGCAAGTAAAAAACCATTCCTTGATATGTTAGGCAGTTTTAGTTTTGATGAAGAAACAACCAACAAGAGAGATATAGAACACAATGCCCATGTAGCCATGTCATCTTTACGTAGTTCAGTTCTCAACAAATCTGATTCGATAACTGCTGCTCCATGTAAAAAACTGTTGCTTGATAAGTTTGATAGCTTCAGGTCTGGTGACAAAGAGAATATTGATAAAAGCTGTATAGCACTCGGTAGCCGAGCCGAATGTGTAAACAGTTCAGTTCTGAATTGCCCTGATTCAGCAGCTACAGTGGCAAGCAAACTGCTGGTACGTACAGGATGTGAGAGCCATGCTGAATCTTTAGGTAGCTCACTTGTAAATAGGACTGAATTGTCTGCAGTGCCTTCAAGTTGTGAGAAACTGTTACTTGACCTGTTTGGAAATTCCAGTTCTGATGATGAACAGAATGTCGAGAAACGTAGTGTGGTTGATGAAAATATTTTAGGCAATGCCGAGAGCAAAGTAACGAAGGAATTTTTGACATTGAGGAAGCATGAAATAAGGACAGAAGAAGTGGATGTGAATCCTTTATCACGTATCCTAGCAGATCAAAAAAAAATGCTACAAACAAGAGACTTTGTCTCTGAAAATCCAAAAGATTATTTATCATTTGCATCCAATAAACAGTTCGAGTACAACCTGTTTGCACTGGGCGACATAAAAGTTTTAGTAAGGAGTTCTGTGCACGGACAAACTAAATCTATTCCTGCGACACAGATAAAGGGAGGGTGCTACACTGTTTATCCAAAACTGGAATACCAGAGCCCGTGTGGTCGTGAAGTTCTGTCTCCTAGTGAAGAAGTGCGGCAAGTTATAGATGCTCTTGTTCGGCCACGTGGTAAGTTTGTGCTAGCGAGAATTGATGCTTTCACGTCAGACGTTCTTGACATCGCTACATATGGCCGAGATGCATATTCCAACTTATTCCAGCCTGCAGTTAATCTTGTGCACCCATTGTTGCAAGAGGTGTTTCACTTACAACCTGGGAACTACCTCTTGTCTCATGAAAAACATACGAGTTTTGCAAATGTTTTGAGGCAAACAAAAGAATTTAGGCAGGGTGTGTTTGATCTGCATGATGTCTTCAATTATTCACTAGCTGAGAAGCCAGTACCCATCGCCACTGATCCATGGCTCTCCATCCATCCTAACATTTTGTTTTGCAACCTTCCGTCAAAATCCATCTGCATCCCAGCAACGTATGAACCTAGGCCTAAAAAATCAAAGAAGAAAAATAAAGCTGCGTCACACTGATATGCAATGGGGAAAACTTTCTTTTATTGTCCGCTTCAAAATAACAAGCGATGGCTGGAGTTCCTAAATCCAGTTTCTGTGATCCAAAATAATTAAGGCTGTTCGATACCAATACAGCATTGATATCGGGGACTACACTGCAGTACTGATATTGTGTCGATTAGGCTCTAAGTGTCAATTGGACAGTGTTTTTTCTCTCTAATGTTGCGAAAAATTGACTGATTTTGATGTTCCAGTAGGTACGTGATTTTAATATTGATTTTGAGTTTTAGAATGGTCCCAGTCTGTGTCATATGTGTGGCGCAAGGCGTTCTCAATTTATTTAGGAGGAAAAAATCTGTTAAAAGAATAGTTTGGTCACTGCACCTACTCACGAAGCCATAAACTGGAAAAATTTGCTCAAAAATTTGCTCTAAAATAAAGATTACAGTAAGCCCAAAAAAATTTATCTTCAATTCATTATTTTTTCCCCTTTATTTTCAGCTCATTTAACTTTGATTTTAACAATTTATTTCTAAGGCATCGGCATGGATACTGTTGGTATTGTTACTAAAACAAATAGCCTATATCGTTATCGAACAACATTAAAAATAATACTCTGGTTTAATTCTAACAAGAGTGAAAAAGCTAACCCCATATTTTTTGAAATTTCTCATAGTGTTCCTAAATGTTATGAGGAATATTTCAGTTTGCAAGGAACTAAGTTTGTCTGAACATGAAGTCTTAGTCATGCTACTTAGGAGATATTCTTGATGCAATTCATAAGGAACAAGCAAGGAAACGCTACGATATTTAAAATAAAGTGAAGATGCCTAGACATTTCCCCTCCACTAATACTTCTGTGCAAATTTCAAGTTTTTACGCTAATACTGGTGACTTCAACAGGGACATGCACATGCCCCTGAGAGGGTAAATGTAACTTACTTTGTTTGCTGTGAAAGTACTGTACCTGGCAATTTTAGCATTGCTGTCTCAGTGATGCTGTTGGTTGCTTGAGACTTGAATGGCCGCCTCTAGTCACCTCACCACGCATGCACGGGCGTGGTCCTCCCATATAAGCTGGCGGCTACGAGGGCTCGCTATCTCTTTGTCTCAAGGCGCTGGCGTGGCTCGTTCTGTTGGTTCTCTTCTTTCATCCGCCGTACCCTTCCAAGTCTGATCTTCTTTCCCGGAACACCCGCTGCCCAATGGACGTCTCGGCTCCCTCCATGCAGTTGCCAGTCGCCACCCTCTCTCCGACTTTCGTCCGCTGCAACCTTCCCTCCGCCCGACGTCGCCATGGAGATCCCGCTTCACACTTCACCGGGTTTTAGGGCCGTCTCCGGTCTGACCATAGCCAGGACGGTGCCTTTTTCTCGGTGGTGCCGTCACCGTTGTTGCTCATCCTACCGTTGTGCCCTGGTCTTTCATAACGGCCCCGCTTCCGCCGCCTTGCCGTCTTTCACACGATGCTGCGGAAGTGCCTCTCGTCCGGTTGTCTGCCGCCTCAACCCTCGCCCGACGTTCCACTCCTTTGGACCTGTATCACTGGCCCCACTGCCGTCTTTCCGCCACTCTGAAGCGATAATCCTCCGCTGCTCTTCGCCCGTCTCCGGTCTGTCCATAGCCGGGACGGTGCCGTCGAACCGGTATCATTACCCGCCCCTTCAAGCAGTCGAAGACACCACCTCTTCTACCCACCGGAGGATACTATGGTGAACTGGACCGCCTGACGTTAGCCTCCACCTAGAGCTCCCTCGCCGTCTTTCGTCCGCCATGCCTCGCCACTCCCTGGCCCGTCTCCGGTCTGACCATAGCCGGGACGTTGCCGTCGAACCGGTTTTCATTTCCTGCCCCTCTTCAAGCAATCAAAGATTCCATCTCATCAGACCACATGAGGATACCATGGAGACTTGGACCGTCCGACGTAAGCCTCCACCTCAAGCTCCCTCACCGTCTTTCGTCCGCCATACCGCGGCAGTAACTGCCCGCTCCCCTGGCCCGACTCCGGTCTGCCCATAGCCAGGACGTTGCCGTCGAGCCGGTATCATTATCTGCCCCTCGTCAAGCAGTCGAAGACTCCACCTCATCACCACACCTGAGGATGCCACAGAGAACTGGACCGTCTGATGTCAACCTCCACCTCGAGCTCCCTCGCCGTCTTTCGTCCGCCATACCTCGGCAGTAGCCATCCGCTCCCCTGGCCCGTCTCCGGTCTGCCATAGCCGGGACGTCGCCGTCGAGCCGGCATTGTTACTCTCCTCCCTCAAGCAGCTGAAGACTCAGCCTCCCCGGACCACTTGGAATAACCGTTGGGAACTGGATCACCCATCATCGGCTCTTGCTTCAACTCTTTCGCCGTCCTTCGCCTGCCACGCCGCGGCGGTTGCTTTCCGCCCCTCGGCCCGCCTTCGGTCTGCCCTTAGCCGGACGCCTCCGTCGAGCCGGTTTTTGCTACTAGCCTCTGTCTCTCAAGTTGCTGTAGACCCGTCTCCCACTCCGATTGGAACAACTGTTGGAAATTGGACCATCCATTATCAGCCCCTGCCTTGGTTCTCTCGTCATCTTTCATTCGCCACAATGCGGCAGTTGCTTTCCGCTCCACAGCCCGTCCCTGGTCTGCCCATAGCCGGGGCGTTGCCATCCAGTCGGATTCGCTACTAACCTCATCCAACTGTAGATCCGTCCCAGGATTCATCGGGGCAACCGCTGTGAATTGTTGCATCCATCACCGGCCTCTGCCTACGCTCCCCTGCCGTTTTCGCCCGCCACACCACATGGCCACTCGATCCGTCACCACTGCCCGTAGCCAAGACGTCGACATAAGGCCGGGATCGCTAATCATTCTCCTCTTGTTGCCACCATGACATCGGCCCGCCTCCGGTCTAGCCCTAACCGGGGCGTCGTCGTCAGATCGGGACAACTGATCTGTTCTCCGTGGCTCGCCCATCGCCAACCCTTCCACCGTTCCCCTGCCGTCTCTCACCCGCCTCACCGCCACTTTCAGACGGCCTCCGCCAAGCCCGACCTACCGTTGGTCCTCCGCCGCCTCGTCTGGCTTCAAAGTATTTCTTCAGGTATTGGCCGTCCACCATCGGCCACTAGCCTCCTTAATCCAACTTTCTTTCTGCGCCTCATCATGATCTTCTGCTCCCATCTCGCCCCACCCGGGGTTCTTCCCGCGGGCTTCCCGCTACCGCCTACACCTCTTCATGTCGCCGCCGCCCTACGTGACACCGAAAGACGGCCGCTTCCACTCCTCCACTCCCGTTCTCTGTCGCATCTTTCGTCCGGCCAACTGCTCTCCACCCATGACAGTGGTCTTCCGGCTAACGCCCCTCCCGAGCACCTCTTCACTTGCTTCCCACAGGATGCCAACCCTCCACGCACGACCAGCTCTTTCGTTGGCCACGTCACCAGGGTAAGATCCTCTTCCCGGCTTTTTCCGCACCTTGTCCGTCGGAATTTCACGCCTTACCGGCGTTCTGGCCATGGATCAGCTGGATGCCACGCAAGCAGAGCAACTTTCCCCTTCACATCCTTGCCGCCTCTTTTCTCCCCGGCCTGCTGCCCGGCCACCTACCACCGTGTGAGCCGTCCCTCACCAGCGGCCCGTGTCATCACCAGACGAAAGCTGCATTACTCTCGTTCCAGCTTCCGCCACCAGGCGCGCCACCTCTCTGCATCGCTTCCCGCCTCCCACCTCCGGGCACTTCTCTCCACTGGTTAGCGTCCCGTGCGTTCCCGTCGTCGCTCTGTTTTCAGCTGCCACGTTTTGGTCCAAACTCCCACAATGGTCAAAGCCAAACTTCCGATGTCCTTCTTGGACGAGCCAGACATCTACTTTGGTCGTTCTCCTGTCGTCGACAGCACAGGCAAGTGCCACTGCCCAGGCATTTTCAACCCCAATCGTCTCGACCCCCATCAAGTATGTCAGTTCCACCGCAAATGTAGTTACTTTGAACGTCCATGCCATATCTGCGTAACTATTCCCCTCAAAGACTGGCAAATTATAGCCCACCGTCAGATGCTCTCCGCCACCAGGAAAAGGCAGGAAATCGCCCACAAAGACATGGTAAAAAAGTTCAAATCCGATAGCTCTTCTGCCACCCACTCTCCCGCCTCTACGGTAACAGCAGTTCCAGTAACCCCCGGGAACAAAGACATTTCTTCAACTCCTTTGTCACAGCAATCTTGGGCCCACACTGTTACGTCCTCTACTCCGGCCAGCGTAGCAAGTTTGTCTTCTCCCGTCCTTGAACCTTCCCAACACGACGCCGCTCCGGTTATTTTCAATGATGCCCCCTCATCATCTACTACAGAGCTTATCACCGATTTGGCATTCCTTCGGGTGCCACTTTTGAAATCCCTGCAACCCCCTTTTCTCCTGGCCAACACTCGGACGCGGTCAACGACTCCCCGTTTGTAGACTCCCCTGCACTGTCCGTAACATCTCCTCCCTCTGCCGTGCCTCAACCATTCAAAACCACCGCTACTTCTCCAAAAAAGGACTCTCCCTTATATGGACTGGATCATGAAGAGGCAGTTGAGGTGGACCACCAAAAGGTTTTTTCCACCCTTCGCCACAAACTTCGTCTAAATGTTCGTGCTAAAAACCAGTTCAAACGCAACATAAAAAAGTAAAGCCCTACCTCCTGCACCTCCAGGATATTATCTTCCAACAACACTCACAAGTCATGCTGCTCACTTCTGAGAACTCCAAACTGAAGTCAGAAAACGCCTCAGACGTCAAGAGTCTTACGGATAACATTCTAGCTGATGCTCTCCGCCGTAAACCAGCCACAGTTCCCTTCCCCTCGGAGACGCCGTCAACCTGGACTCTGCACCCCATCGATGGCCTTCATAGGTGTGCCCCTAACTACCCCCGTCCCACCTTCTTCATGCACCCCGCACGTCTTATATCCCCTTCGGATCCTAGACTTCCGACGATCCTTCCATGCCACCCCATAATTTTCCGTGATGAAGGGATCTCCGCTCCTCCTCCTGACCCTTCCCTTATTAATGACCTACGCCAAGAAAACATTGCTAAG
>JAHWFP010128936.1:0-18914 GCA_023313725.1 Lithobius niger | reverse complement strand
AAAAGGCAACGTAATAGTAGTATTAAATCTTAAAACTAGAGCATGTCAAGGATTAGGAGAACGATGGGAAGTTAGGGGCAGAAACATTTTGCCAAAGAAGTGGGAACAGTTCTTCAAGATTCCGGAAAACAAATATGACTTTTCTTTTCTGACTCGTGATGTAAAAGCTAGTCTGCTGTTTAACGGTTTTAAAGTATTTTCTACTACTGGTCCATATGTCAAAAGAAATGAAGCTTTACCAAATATTCTTATATGCAATCACGATGAAACAGATTCTAGAGTTTTTGTCCATGCCTTATCTGCACTGAGAAATGAGACTGCAGTAATCTGTATTAGGCAGTTGACAAAGCCGTTGTGGTGCTGGCCATCGCCTTTTTCCATGAATTGCAGAAGGGAATTTCAAGCTATGTGCCTACATTTTGGGGCTGGAAACCACTTCCGAGTCATAACCATCCATCAAATCGCCAAAATCTGAGAGTGAAGAAGTCTGTATCTTTATGTGGCTTTCCCGCATTCTCAGGATGTGACAACCCCTTCCTGTTTTGCAGGTGATAGAAAGATTACAATGTGGAATGTCCACAAGTAACTGAATCATTGGTCCCATGCTCGGGAAGCCTTATCCTGTATTCTCTCTACCACAATGCTATCTCTTTATATGCTACTGTTTTACCAGTGGGTGTCAGACAGTAAATGGAGCAGACATACATACTCTACACCCCAAAATCTGACAATGGAGAATACTCCCCAACAGCTGATGCTCTAGGATTGCAGATAAGGCGGTTGTCACCTAAGTGAACATAAATGGGGACAGCTAAAAAGCTACTGGCAGTTACCGGACATTGAAGAAGGACGTTGGAGTGTAGTGCAGAACACATATTAGCCAGTTTGGACAACCCAACCAGAAGTTCCACAAGCAGTGAAAAAGTTCATAACTTGTCAAAGCAAAAAGGAGTGCCGAAGAAATGTGTGTGGGTGAATTGCTATGCAAAAATTGCAATGGAAACTCTAAGTAATCCTAAGAGGAGTATTTCCAGGGCTTTATCTTAGAAAGACGCATTCCTAATTTGCGTTTGAATGTCCTAAGCAATTGATCAGTTCTGCATTTAAATTGCAAAAACTGGTATGCCTATTATATTTGATAAACGTAAATTAAAGTTACAAAAGGTGCTTTATTTTGAAATAAACCGCTCACAACTTAAAAAGAAAATTTGTTCGATAAATAAAAAGAGCTTTCATTTGATACCAAAAAAATTAAAATCCGTTGAGCAGTTCTGGAGATAACGAAGTTTGTAGCTATGGCTGTGGCGGCCATTTTGATGACGTCATAGCAATTCTTCAAGAAGGAATTTCCGGTGGCTCCATCCTTATAATGTTACCCTAACCTACTACTTTCAGGAACGCCAAGTATTGCTCTTCTATCATTAAATACAGTTTTCTACCAAATTATCATCAAATTACTCTACTCATCAAGGGTTCCCTTCATCCTAATGAAGGCTCGCCCTTTTACTTTTTTACCGTGCAAAGAATGAATATTCTCGTCCTTATTCAATGCTACCTTGCAAAAAAAAAACTGTTGCAGGGTATCGACAATACCCTTCAAGTCATTTTTGCCTCCTCCACTGCCTCCTATTCTAGTTCCGTTCTACCGCTCTTATAATGTAGATGGAAATAAAATAGTAAAATTTCTAGAATATTACCTTTGCCGGGTTTGAAAGGTCAGACAGTGCTGCACACATCATTTTCCAACAAAAATCTGCTACGTTGAACTTTAGGCAGAAATCATTCATATCACGGAGTTCAAAATGACAGTGACGGCCATATTCTCCACTTTGTAGATTCATAAATGATCAGATCGCAGACCTCTAATTTAAAAATATAGGTCAAAAAATAGGTTGTAAAATAAAAAATAAAGGTTTTTATAGGTTATTTTTCAGCACATATATAGGCTTTTATAGTTTTTTTTGTCTGTTTATTTCATTATTTAAAGGGCAGATAATGTGATTTATAGTTGCTTATTACAATAAGTTCACTTCGCTCACTCTATTGGTGTCGATCCAAGCTTCATATCGTTTAGTTTATTTTTTTCTGATTAGTTTGGGAGATCGAATTTTGTTGTCTTCAGAGCAGTTTTTCGTGTATTTTAGGGTCAAAAAATCTAGTTATAGCAATGAAAATAGGTCTAGCCGAGGAGTAATGTCATTTGTGATTTATCATTTTTTTTGTACTATTTCTTGTCACTATGTGCTGTTGTTAGCAGTTTAACTTATTTTGCCGTTTGTTGACAAACTGTACCGTTTTAAGGGGAAAAAATGAAAAATATATTTATACGAATACAAATTAAATCAGTTAAAATACTGCTAACAACGTCATCAGTAGGGGCAAGAAATGGTAGCCTAATACAATTTGTGATATCAAATTCTTTCTTTTTATTGTGTAAAAGTAAACACTTACATCGTGGTGGGATGAGGGAGGCAGGTGCCGAGACGTTTTTAGAAATGTTGACCTGCTGAAAGGGTCATCTTTGAAGTCCAGAAATGCATCTTTCGCCAGTTTAGTAAGGTGGCCCTACTGACTCTTACGGGATAAAAAACATGTGCGACCCGTCTGGAACATATAATGGAACCCCACCCCTATAATTTCCTCTGCTCCTCTTCCCTTGTCCTCTACCCCTCCCATCCCCATGATAAATACTGATTCGTCCCTAAAGGACTGTATGATTGGCTATTTAATAAAACGTTAGGTTTGCATAAAACCAGGTAACAAAATGGCTACGCACACTTAATTTTAAGCCAGCTATGAAGTTGTAGGGGGTGTTACCAGCCCCCCCCCCCCCCCACACATAGGAAAAAAATTGGGGTTCTTAGCAGTTCATGAAAAATTCCATGTGCTTACATTACCTTTATAGCATCAACCATCAACTAAACTCTTGAATTTTAATAAGACACTCGTGAGTAACGTGAATCACTGCAGCACGAAACACAACGGGGCCTAAATCAAGTGTGATTTTCAAGTCCTACTTGCAAATAAACTTTTTTAAATGTGATACCTCTCAGTGAGAGCCCACAAAATCATTCCGACTCAATTAAAACTATCTTAAAATTATTCAAAATTGTCTGGAAACCTTGGATTCTTCAAAACGTAAACCGCGTGTTAACAAAACACGCTTGTAATTGATATCTGAAAGGTGCACCGCAATCAGGAATATGTTTCAATAGCCGTAATGCTGCTTAAACAGTAGGCCAGAATTGCATAGGGACATATTATTGGCGGAGCGAGCGAGCGAAGCGTAGCCTATAACGGACACCAAATTGCAAAATGTTGGTTGGTTGGTCCGTTGGTCCGTTGGTTGCACTTTTTTAGTCTGGGTGGAGCCCAAACGAAAGGTCGGATTGAAATGAAATTTCGCACAACGCTTTATACCCCCAAAAGTATTGCTGAGCCAGAATTTAACGTAAATCGAACAATTATTACTGTAGAAATTTTACAATTTTCGAATTTATATCTAACACTCACCATTGTAAATTTGGAGTCATGAATAGTTAAGGAATTCCGACGAAGCATACACCATGCTAATGGTAGTCAAGTGAACTTTAAAAAAAACGGCAAATTAAATTTTGGTTGCTTCTTCCTAGCTAATAATCTTTTTCGACGTAACTCAACGAAATAATAACATTTGATGCTTCCATTCCAATATAGTAAGAAACGCAACCATAAAAAGAAAGGAATTCCATTAACGACACACGTTACTTTCATTGAAAAAAAAAAATGCTTTGAAGATTATTCAATTCAACATGGCAACGAATGTGGCGTCTACACTAGCGTTGGGAATCCCAAATATGAAACCTGAAATCGTCGTATCAAGGCCAAGCGGTATTATAAAACAATATTGACATCAGACGAAACACGAAAGCACGAAACACGAAGCAATAATACGCCCGCCTCTCTCAATTCCTGGTTGCCACGGTAACGTGAGGACTCGAAACCAAAACCGTGTTGCATCGCATAAAGGAATAGGCTTAATCTCGAACTACTGTTGTAATCTGCTACTAACGAAAGTAAATCGGAGATAAAATATTAGGTCTAAACGCTAAAAATTAGGCCTAAAACCTAAAACTAGGTCTAAAAGCTAAACTAGGTCTAGACTTCTTCCCTGCTTCGTTAGGGAGAGGTCGTCCCAGTTCAGTTTTTGCGCTGACTGGGATTCACTTTTTAGATTTTTACTTTTTAATTTTACCTTTTACTGCTCTGGCTTGCCTTTCTTTAAAATGGGAAACCATTTAAGTGTATCTTGTTGACCTGTAGCCTATGCTATAAAATATTTTTGCTTGACAACGGGATGATAAATCCCGAAACGTCGCATTTTAATGTATACATGTGCACTTGCTGGCTTTTTATAACGTTAACGTTATCTAAAAGCTAACACATTTTAAATCTAAATTGTGATGGTTATTTTTTTCAGATTATATAATAGAGATCGCTGTTGAACTCATCGAATTGGGAAATAATATATTATCTTGCATTGCGTGATAGAGGTGTACCAGCTCAACATTTTTGTTGGTGGCGGTGTCAAATCTTATACCAAAGCAGTATTGTGAACCTTTTGAATCTTCTGACTATTGTTAAAAACTATCGTACTGATGATTGTTTGGCTTGCAGTTAAACTCCTTGTATTTTTACTCGCGGCGATGGCCCACGTCTTCAGTGTCGGCTGCAAAAAGAGGCTACAAATAACTAAACAAAAACTAAATGCCGGAGCAAATGAAAGCTTGTTAATGTCAATTTGACACCTAACATAGGCCTACATAAAAAAAAAAGGCTAAAATAAGATAAAGGCCAGCAAAGAACAGCAGTACACCTCACCAAAAGGCAAACAGCTCAACAAAGCCCATTAAGTATTAGACCCAGATTTTTAAGAATTATTAACAAATGTGGTATCGTCATTAAAATAAAAACTAAATATAAGTTTGAAATGAAGATCCGTTCGTTCTGCCTACAATAGGGCCAAAGCCTGTTTCCTAGTATTAAACTACGACTGTAATTATAAAATACTAATGATAATAAATAACGATTTAATTTTTTTGTATGTGCGACTCATGCTCAATTACTTAGTGTGTTTTTAAGAGTACCCTGTCGATAACCAACTTTCAGTTTTATGCGCTCCGACTCCGCAAAAAGGCAATCTTGCGGGACGTAGGCTGTAGTCAACCGATTTCGTTTATTAAATAACTAAAATGATCAGATTGGAATTCAAAAACACTTGTTCCAAAACCAGCTTTTAAAAATATAGGTTTTTACAGGTTTTATATAGGTTATTTTTGTAAAAATATAGAGTCAAAATTAAAATATAAGCTTTTATAGGTTTTATAGGTTTTTATAGGTTGCCTGTGACCCCCTAGAGATTTATCTAAAAATTTCATCATAGAATAAGAGCACAAAAGACCATTAGCCAGAAATTAGTTGTATTTGAGTCGTAACAACGAACTGTAAGTACTGTTTTGTATTCGACAAACCTACATTCTTATTTCAGATAAAGCCCAAAGTTTGCCAGGTAATAGAGTGCAATGATGGGAAGGGAAATCAAATAGGATATCCTGGGGGAGCTTTAGATGGATCACCATGTGGATACACCAGGGTAAGTCTCTTTTAATTGATAACGAGTCATATCATCCACTTTGTTCACTCTTTAGTGTAGATCCATGCTTCATTCATTTTTGTCGGTCCCCAGGGCATCACAGAATCGATGTCCTGAGTAGGACGCGTGCTAATTACTGTTGAGCTCACAGTTCATTCATTACATTAGAATAGCTGCAGATGATACACACTGAAAAGTTTGTTTTATCTTTAAAATTCTCAGTCCGCGCACATATGTGCTTCAAAAACGTGAATGGTTCACAACCTTTTAAAACATGCAGGTCTGCTTTTTCTGTGATTCCAACCAATTGAAGCCAGCCAATGATGAGATTTACATGTTGTTTTGCGGATGATGCACATGATGCAAAATGTGTCTCGTCGTTAGTGTGTTTTGTTTTAACCGAGTTTCCATGAACAGAAAATGTTTGGTTTAACTGTCTCATCACGAAACAGGTTTCTCAGAGCAGAACTGCCACTTACATAAAAAAAAAATCAAGTGACAGCCTATTTTTAAATACGGTGTAAAACACGTCTCGTTTTTGTTGTTTTTTTTAACGAAGTTTCCGTGAACTGTAAATGTTTGGTCAAGCTTTGTCATCACGAAACAGTTTTCAAAGCAGTTTTCCTGCTTACGGTTAAAAAAAAATCAAGTTTACAGCCTTTTAAACTTGGTGAAAAAATACGTCTCGTTTTTGGTGTGGTTTTCTTTTTTTCTTTTTTAAAACGTAGCTTCGTCAACTTTAAATATTTGGTCGAATTTTGTCTTCACAAAACAGCTTTGAGAGCAGTTTTTCCATATTATACGGCAATTCGAAGCGTAATTTAATTACAATATCTTTCATTTGGCGCTACTTATGCACTTGTACACTGTAAAAATGAAAGGTGCCATATGGCACCTTTAGGGGTGAATTTTCTTTTCCCGTTTGTGGAACCCCAAAAGTGCCTTTTTTCACCCCTAATGCAGGGTGAAAAATTATGCACCCATGTCTAAAGTGCTCATGTTTAAGGTGACTAATGTCCTCCTACAATTTAAAACACAGTTCAATCTTCAGGTGCCAATTGACACTTAAATGAATAAGTTTGCACCCCGTGACTGGATTTTAATTTCCACCTATTTTCACCGATAGTGCCTATTGGCACAAACGTTTTTTCACCCTAAGGTGCCAGCTGCCTTCCTAATGAATATTTTTGCACCTCATGAATTTCACCCACTCGTCTCTATAGGCACTAACTTTTTTTTCACTCAAAGATGCTAGGCTAGGCTTGCTAGGGCAAATGACAAGGGCCAAACGAACATGGTTTCAGCAATCGAAAGAGCAGAAACGTCATCTTGTTTGGGGCTAGAATGGTTGAAACCCAGGCCTAGGAAAATTTTTACCAATTGATCATTTAATATAAATTAGCTATCACCCACAAAGATCTCTAGACAGACGGTTTCGCCCTTGTTTGGGCTCGTCAGTAGAGAATACTTTGTGGATGAGAGCTAGGGTAGGCTTATTGTGAATAATAGCTGTACCCGTGCGCACGTGCGCATATCCTCCCCCCATCCACACCCTCGTCCCCTCGCGGGCCCCCACACTTCACTGCACCCCCATCCGCACTACTTCAGAGTGGGAACTGAATATATCCCCGTCTCTAGCCGGCACCTCAGGTGTTTGGTATTTGGTTTTAAATTTGTAACACAAAAAACCAAACACGTGAGCTGGCCCCCACATATGCCCTCGCTCCCCCCTCCCCACTCACACACATGCCCAGCATTCCTTTTTGCTTGATGCCCGTATTTAGTAAGCTAATAATGCGATCTCCCCTTTCCTCCCCTTTTCTCATCCCACTCACCCCGGAAAAGTCGGGATATTTCCATGGGTATTTTGGTGCAGCCCTTGAGAAGTCGCATACGTGTATTTGACAGAAGACAAAAAAACCTCATTTCTGAGAAAGCCAGCTTTTAGTAAGCAAGTAAACCCCTGCTGTAAGTTACTCCTTTGATACAATTTACTTCGGGACCCTGCATTGCGAAACTGTTGCAAGCAATTGTCGTTTGCTTGGTAACAAAGCTTTAAGTCTTTGTATTGGGTGGATGGCTGTTCTGACCGTTTAGGCTCTTGTAAATAAAGTGCAATTCAGTTCGACGCTTGCGCATGCAGTGATTGTTGCCACCCACTTAAGAACAATATTATTCAACTCCTTTCTTGGGAATGAGCATTTAGGAAATAAATACGCCTTTCCATCGTATCGGGCTGCCAATTTCGAGGTCCATTTGGGGCCTCGAAATTAACAACTTATCGTCGTTTGGTTTAAAGTTGTCTGCTGTTAGTAGACACGGATGGTTTTTTTTTACCTCATTCACAAAAGTCCAAAGTCGAAACTCCGACAATGTCCCATTCCACGCGACTAAAATTTTGTTGCAGCTTTGGTTCCACAATAATACGCCCAAAGACGATCCAAATAGCGGTGCGGCAGGCCTAGTAAGTGGCAACATCTTTTCGAAGACTTTGGAAAAAGTATTATAACCTGAACTTGTAGTCCAAAGCCGTCAACAGACGGCGACATGGCAGGAGTGGTAACTGGCGCCATCTGTTAGCAGACGCTGGAAAAGTGTCCCAACCCGAATTTAAGGCGATTCCTGTCAACAGTTGGCGCTACAGGGTGGGGGTTCTTGATTGTACAACGGGATGGTGAGGCCGGTACACTTGGCCGCCTGCTCCGTAAATAATATATGTAGATACTGCACTCATTACCTTGTGCTTGTGTAATTCATCATTCTTATCATTTTGTTTTGTTTTGTGAAACCGGTGAATATGGCACAAATTGTATAACAGTGCTGAAAATTAAATGCTCCTTTGTGTTGCAGGCATAGAGAGTTTGTGGCAGCGTTAAAGGGCCACATTTTTGGTTTGTTAACTCGTCAGTGCTCATGACCTGGTTCATTAATGATTAGATTGGCTGCAAACAGCAAAAATGGTTATTCGGACATCTCGTCCTCATTTCCTTCCTATCCTATTTTTAAATCACAGAAGATAACTTAAAATATGTGTTTTCAGATATGTGTCTACAAGTCATGTATCTGGTACAAGTATCCTACAATATATGATTTGTGCGCACAAGAAGGAGACCACCTAGTTCCCATGCCTGTAAGTCACTTCTTTTAATACTTAGTTGTGTTCATTCACACATAATATTGGTATATCTATGGTGAAATTTGAAGAATAACAAAGAAATTTAAATAAGACCTAATTAATAATGGACATGCTTAGAATATTCAAAAAGGTCGGGTATCTGTTCTTTCCATCAATCCTAAACGAATTTGATTATCTTAGATAGGGACCGTACTATGCCCATTTAAATGTTCATCTGTATTTGGCGTAGAGGCTAGTTTCAATTTCAAAGTTAGTTCCATTGTAATGTCCATGTTTGTATTTGTATTTGTACCTAAGCTAAACAATTTAGGTTAGAAATTATGGAAAGAATAAATCCTCACCTCTCAGAAAATTCTAAACATGTTCACTTTGGACTATTAGGGGGTCGCAAGAGTACTTTGAATTCGAAAATAAACATACGCTTTCGCCGCTATGGCATTACGTCTTCACCTTTTAATGAGCCTAGGACAGTCCATATCTAAATTAAACTATTTCGGCTAGTATTGATGGAAAGAATAGATCCCTACCTTTCAGAAAATACAAAGCACGTCCATTTCGGTCTATTAGAAAGCTCTCAAGGGCACTTTGATAGCGAGGTTAATGATAACAATCGAACAACGGAGCATACGTGCAAATTAAAGGTGGTAAACCTGAACTATGATTTTAGAGTTCAATGGTTGCTTTTGCCTAAAAGATGTACATAACCTTTCCTGCCCAGAAATGTGTGCTGAATGTTTTTGTTTCACATTATGCTTTTGATTTGACGGTTAAGGAGTCCTATAGAACGACCAACGGGGGTCTCGCGGCTCCCCCACAAGTACTATTTCCCAAAATTGTATCAGAAAAAATTTTTACAGCTAATTTTTTTGGACATTGTTTTCTAGCGTATTTTTAACATTTCCAGAGACTTTTGACATGATCGAGGTTTTTTTCCCGAAATTTAAGCTTTGCGGAACTTTGCCGTTGGAGAAAGTAAGCCACAGCCCTCTGTTTGACAAAAAAAAATGGTTTTATAACATAATTTTGATTTTCGAACGTGATATTGGTCATTTCTACATAATTTTGCTATATAACTTTAAAAAAATTTTTTTTTGGTTGTGATAAGTATGATTTGTAAGTTTTGCATGTGATTTAGAAGTACAGTTTTTGACACAAAATGAACGCAAGTAACAGCTTTCTATTTTTATAAATCCTGGTTTTATTAAAAATAATATCATGTCACTTGATAATTAGTCTCTTTAAAGTTTGTTCATTAAATAAAAATTATGAAACTGAAGTTTGACTATTTGGTGCAGCTTATTAGGTGGGGGTCTTTGTGGACCCCCTGATGGCCGACAAAGTAAAAAAAAAAAATAGGTTGACCGTTCTAGGGTTAAGGAGTTACAGTTAAGGTTAAGGAGTTCTGAGTGGAATTTTAAACTGGACGTTATTAATTTAATTAATAAATTAAGGAAATTGATACCACAGTTGTACAATGTTAAATTTTTGTTAACAAAAAAACTTTAAAAAACTTGTATGACACATGGATTTAATGGGTACTGCAATATGGAATTGAAATTTATGGCTCTGCTACAGATTACGTATTACTTAGGTTACAACGAGTGCAAAATAAAATAGTAAAAGTATTATTTAGACAGAAAGGAGAAAGAACAAATTAATTATTCGTAAAAAATAATATTCTAAAAATAGAAGAATTGCTAGAATACATGATTATCTTAAAAAATTGTAATTATAAAATACAATTTAAAATATCTGAGGGATTTAAAAATGGAATTAAAATAAAACTATCAAAACAATATGAATATTGATAAATTACGACCTTTAGAACTAAGTAATGATCATGTAAAGTTCTGTAAAATTGTAAATATTGTATATTCGTGAAAAAGTATGTGTAATATGCAAACATATGAAATGTTAGAATTTTTTAAAAATGTGCTTGTTGCTCGTACAAGTTTCTTTGAAAACTTCGAGCCTTGTAACAATGCAATAAAATTATTATATAATTATTATTTAATTTTAAGAAATTAAAAGTAATAATCTCTTCATTAATAATTAGACACTAAAAGTTGTAGACATCTACAATTATGTTGTTACAACCAAAATTATTTTATAAACAAATATAACAATTTTGATAAAGATAAAAGAGAAAGATTCCCCCAAAAAACAAGATTTAATATGCCAAATTGAAATAACGCACATGGTTAGAAATTGGGTCTACTACATACCAAACGTCTTCAATAAATTAGATGACTAATTATTAAATCAGAAAAGTATAGGCGCTATAGAGGAGACAAAATATAAACTGAAATAAATGAATTAATTACGAACATTTATGACGAAAATAAGTATTTTGCAATAAGTATTATGTTTCTGAGTTAAGAGAAACGATTAATTCCACAATTAGTTACGTACGAAAATAAATAAACTTAATAACAACACCATGTTATTTCATGAACTTTAAACGCAAATACGAAGGTTGTAAAAAAAAAAACCGGTTTATGCAAAAATTATGATAACCAAACAAGCATACAATCAATTTTTCTTACAAAACAATAAAAATCGTAATAGGAATATATGGTCAAAATTACATTCCCTGTTGGCGAATAAATAACTTGGCGGCCCCTTCTACCAGTTTTGGTTTTTGATACGATAAATGTAACAAATAGGGAAAAAATAGGGAACAAAAAAAGAAATGAATTGATAAATTCGGAGTTAATATTAAAAATTGAACATAAAACAAATTATGAAATAAGATAAGGAAGAGTAAAAATATTGATAATAAATTAATTAAGTTATATAAGCAAAGGAAAAAAAGAAGATAAATGTTATGTTGAAAGAATGTAAACAAAATTTTTATAAAAAAATTGGAAAGTTACAGGAATAAAAATATATATGTGTGGGATGTAATAAATGAAGTAACAAATAAAAAGAAAAAGGTGACATTGACAATGACATAAAGACAGCATTTGTAGGTAAAAAATAATAACGAATTAGTAAGTGATTTTAACAGTATGTTTAATAAACAAGTACGGAAGCTAAAAGAAATGTACGAAAACGAAAATGAAGAATATAAAAGAGTAAGTTTAGCAAATATTTATGAAAAAAAAGGTAAGGAAAGAAACATAAAAAATATGTATATACAGTATGAAGGAATATAAGAAATTATATATAAGAAATGAACTAATCAGAAATTATGCAAATTATAAAAGAGTTTAAAAAAATACAAAAGCAACATGAATACATAAAATTCAAATAGAACATATAAAAAATCTTTAAAAAAATTAAAAGACAATACAGGGAAAGCAATATGTAAGTTAATTAACAAGATGATTGAAAAAGAAGTATGGCCGGATAAGCTAAAATACAAATAATACGACCAATACATAAAAAAGGAAGTAAAAAAGACATCAATAACTATCGACCAATATCATTATTAGTTACATATACTACATAAAATAATTGAAAAATATTTTGAAACAAAAATAAGAAATATTTTAGAAAAATACAAATTACTATCGAGTAAACGATACGTATACACCAAAAATGAAAGTACAACAGACCTATGTGTTAATCGTTAATCGAGGGAAAATATGTAGGTGGTATGTTAGTATATTTGCAAAAAGCATTCGACACGTTTCGTCAAGAAATTTTATTTAAAAAGTGTGAAAAGATAGGAATAAGAGGAATAATAAAAAATATTATGTAAAGTTATCTTGAAAATAGAAAGACAGTAGTATGGATAGATGCGAAAAAGGCAACTTTAAAAATATTAACTTTGGTGTTCCTCAATGTTCTGTATTCGGGCCACTATTGTTCTTAATATACACAAATGATATCACTTCAAACATTAACAAAACAGAACTATTTCTTTTTGCGGACGATACAATAATGATGTCAATAAACTATAAATACAAAGAAATGATATATAATTTACAGAAGGACTTTTATAAATTAAATGATATGAATGAACTATATATAAGCAAAGAAAAAAACGATACAAATGGACATACTGTACCGAAAATGAAAAATTATAAAGAAGACAGATAATAAAACATTATGGGAAATTGTGAAAATGTAAGAAGAAATAATACAAAAAAGAAGTGCGAAATGGAGTGTAAATAAATGGGGAAATAAAGCAAACAGCGCAATACTTGGGAATGGAGATATATTCAAAATGGAATTAAAAAAACATATACAGCAAAAATATAAAAAATAAGAAATATATTACCAAAGATGCACCCAGGGGTGGTGCCACAGGGGAGGGGAGGGGGCAGGAGGAGCGATCCCCCCCGTTGGGTAAGCCTTGCCCCCCCCCCTGTTGGGGAGTAACCGAGATTGTCGTCGGGGAACAGCCGGAAGACGAAATCTACATGACATAAAATTCGTAAAGATTTCGGGGAAAAAAGGTCAAAATACAGTTGCCGTTTTGTTTGCCAGTAGTTCTACTGTTGCAACCTCATCACCTCCATAATATTTAAAAGCTGTCTTAGTGAATGTTGAAAAGTTAACTAAATATGTATAAGGTCAAACTTGTTAAGGATTCTAGCTTGAATTCATGATACCAATGAACTGAGCGCAAATCGTGTACAGTAAGTTGCTAAACTGAAAATTGTTTTGCTGCCTTAGACTATGAACGCCAAAATTTAACAAACATCTTAGTTATGAGACACGTTTGGGATGCCAACGCATTACCAGTTATCTCTAAAAGGAGAAGGCCCGATTTTAAAAGCCCAACACATAACGCAAAGTTTTTGAGGGGTCAAACACACTCTAAACAAACGGAGCAATATCAGCCCAGTGGTTAAGAGTGCCGGCTTCCCAACCAAGAGGACGCAAACTCAACTTCAGCGTCTAACCAATACAGAACTAAAAAGAAATTCACTGTGTTGACAAATGGCCGTATACCTTTGAGGTCCGACTGTGTGTTCTTGCTATAGTTATAGCCGAAATGTCAGCTAAATTTGTACAGAAAAAGCTTTCCATCCAAGTTTTCTTCAGTTGAAGTCTGATAACAATTAATTCCATAAAAACCGAGCAAAGAATTAAAATTGAAGAATAGTTGGCGGTTTAATTTGCTAGTAGCTCTTTTCCGCTTAGCCCATCACCACCGTGATTAAAAACTAATTCTCAGTTAATTCAGGAACGTCATGTGAATCTTCCGCCATTTGAAAAGTAAGCAACAATACTTTTCAAACCTAAATTATTCAGTGTTTGTTAACGTTAAATTATTTTTAAAAATTTAAATTCACCAGTTAATTTAATTTGTGAATAAAATATATTAAAAAAAACAGAATTTTGGTCACAATTAGGTTTTTACGACCTCAGATGCTAAAGAATTTTTACGAAAAACATCCAAAATTTGTTTAACAATGTGGTGCAAACATGTCTCGGGAAGCCGAAAATAGGCCCTCAAATAACGTAAAATGCGTCGGCTTCTGGGGCTCTGCCCCGGACCCCGCTGAGGGAGCTTACAGCGCTCCCCCAGACCACCAAGCTGGTTTGGCCGGACCCCTGCTAAAGTGGATCATATTTCAATTTTTAAAATGTTCATTTTCTTTGCCCCCCCCCCAAAATCGGGGAATCATTGCCCCCCTACCTGGAGTTGGCTGGCGCCACTACTGGATGCACCAACTCAAACATGTATTAAACACGAAAAAATAATTTGCGTAATGCTTGGATATAGGGTCCATAATAAGATATGGAATAGAAATATATGCTCAGTGGCTCACACATCAGAATACTTAATAGGAAGACTAAAAAAAACCTAAGACACGATTGTTAAAGTACTGTTTGGACAAAATGAGACTATAAAAACCAAAGAAATGTATGAAAATATTAAATTTAATAATACAAGCTAGAGACTACACATTATTAACCAAATATTTCTTTTCAAATACACATAAAAACTGTAAAAACAAATATTGAAATGATAAGAACAAATAAACAGACATATACAATACCTAGATAGAATAAGAGCTATGGAAAGAGGGAAAACATTTTATATACCAGACATATTCAATAACATACCAAGAAATATGCTATACTATCAGAATATGAATGAAATAAAAAAATTAAAAAACTTTAATACAAATACGATAATATAAAAGAAATATACATATATGGAGTAAAAGGATTAAGAAATGCTTTTAATTAATTAGTGAATAAAATCCATAAGATATAAAAATGTACGAGATATATCTTTGTATAATTGTTTAACTTTGTAACACCAGCTACTGTGGTAGAAATGGAGGATGTACGTGGTTAGGCTTAGTTAGCTTAAAAATGTAGAAATTTATAAATGTAATGTATATGTGGTTCTCGCACAAGTCATATAATATGATTTCGAGCACTACAATGAGAGTTGTAATTAAAAATAAACTATCTACATCATTAAAGACGTCCTAGCGGAGTCGCTCGCTTCGCTCGCTCATTCCGCGTCGTCTCGCTACGCTCGAGGTGATTTCTTGCTGTAATACAGACAGACCTTCCACATAAAAAACGATCAAGCAAATTATAAGAGAGTAGAATGCGATATCGGTTATCTCGAGAGGTCAATATTTTTTTTACGTCCAAGGAGGCAAGCAAAATTTCAAGCAATTTATCAGAAAAGCACTGTTCTGATGACAAACGCTAATTCTTCGTTCACTTCGCTCACTCAATCAGCGGAAATATTTCCTCAGAAACGTGACTAAAGCAATGTAACCACCAAGAGCCCCGCATCACTTGTAATTTGTGTTAGTATACACTTTATATGGGTTTTCTTTTACTTATTTTAAGAATATTGTTCTTTACGTCCTGCTCAGTACAGATTTTTCCATGGGCGTCTTATCGCTTCACTTTCTGGTGATCCATCACTTGGAGAAACATCTGCAGAACGTCAGATGTAATCTCCTACGAAGGTGAGAGATCATTTCTCTTCGCTCGATGAGGTTTTCATGAACAAACTATGAAGTCATGAACAAACATGAAGAGGGTTTAAAAAACGAACTTTGACGTTAGTTTTTCATGTTTTTTCGCTTATTTGAGGGTCATAACAAGTTACAGCGATGAAAATAGGCCTATTAAAAGCGAAATTTAATGATCTTTCGTTTGGTCCTACTTCCATCTTTGTAGGTGCCTTGGTTCCGGAGGAGTAGAGGTGCAAACACGCACGCACGCACATCATCTACATAATTAAAATCATACGATGTGCGTGCGTGCGTGCGTGTTTGTACCTCTACTCCTCCGGAACCAAAGCACCTACAAAGATGGGAGTAGGACCAAACGAAAGATAATTTAATTTCGCTTTTAATAGGCCTATTTTCATTGCTGTAACTTGATATTATCACCCTGAAATAAGCGAAAACCCTGAAAATCTAACGTCAAAGGTTTTTTAACCCTCTACATGTTCGTTCATGACGTCATAGTTTGTTCATGATAACCTCCTCGAGCGAAGCGAGTTGATCTGGAAAGGATGCACGGACGACGTATTTTGCAACACACCACATACAAATCTTAAAATTGGTTTCTACTCTCTTATAATTTGCTTGATCGTTTTTTATGTGGAAGGTCTGTCTGTATCTTAAGTGTTACAGCAAGAAATCTCCTCGAGCGCAGCGAGACGACGCGGAATGAGCGAGCGAAGCGAGCGACTCCGCTAGTATGATTTTAATTAGGTAGATGATGTGCGTGCGTACGTATGTGTTTGTTTGTTTGTACCTCTACTCCTATTTTCATCGCCGTAACTTGGTATTATGATCCTCAAATAAGCGAAAGAACCTGAAATCTAACGTCAAAGTTTTTTTAATCCTCATGATGTTTGTTCATGACGTCATAGTTGGTTCATGAAAACCTCCTCGAGCGAAGCGAGATGATTTGGAAAAGGATACACGGAAAAAATAACCTAAAAGGGCGATGTATTTTGCAACACACTACATATAGATCACAGATAAATTTTCCAAGCGTGAAGTGTTCCAGAAGTACAGTAACCCACTGAATGGGATTGAAAAAACACTTGGGTATGAACAGCAACAACAATTTTTAAATTTCAGGTGACCAAGACCCAAACGTGCGTAAGTGCTGAAAATTTAAAAATTGTTGTTGCTGTTCATACCCCGAGTGAACAGCAAGCCCAGTCAGTGGGTTTCTGTACTTTTGACGCATAGAGATCATAAAATTAGTTTTTTAATTAACTGACTTGATGCATGGAAAAATCAAAACCATAGATTTGGTTTTAAAACGGTGTCAAACATTCGTGTTTCTGAAGCATGGAGGTGCGTGGATTAAACGAGCAAAGCAAGCGATTTCCACGTAAACTAAACCTTTTCAATGTGCGTTTCTTTGCTCTATCAATCTTTCATCTCTCCCTTTCATAGGGGATTACTTCTGGAGGAGAAGACGTACAAATGTGCAAACAAACAAATCGTGTGTTTGGAATGATGTAGGTGAAATGTAGATATGCTGAGGAACGTGACGAACGAACTGTGAAAAACATTCGCAATTTGTTTGCGTCGAAATAATCAGCACATCGAAATAATCAATATTAATCAGTACATAGAAATTACATGAACCATGGATCGTCTTGAAGCTATTAGTTACACTGAGATTAACTGGAGAAGGATGCACGCAAAAAATAATCTAAACGACGACGTATTTTGCAACGTAACACATACAGATTTTAAAATTGGTTTTGTATCAACTGACTTGATGCATGGAAACCTGGTTTTAAAATGAAGCCAAACTTTCGTGTTTCTGAGGCATGGTGGTGCGTGGATTGAGCGAGCAGACCAAGCGATTTCTTCGTAAATTAAGCCTTTTCAATATGTGTCTCGGTTTGCTCTCTCTGAATTTTTCATCTCTCACCTTCATAGGGATTACTTCTGGAGGAAAAGACGTACAAATGTCCAAACAAACAAATCGTGAATTTTGAATGATGTAGATGATATGCAGGCACGCTTAGGAATGTGATGGACGAACTATGAGCAATAATTACAATTATTTTGCGCCAAAATAATCAGCACATGATTTTGTGATGCTCTTGAACTCAAAGAAATTACTGGAAGCATGGATCGACGTGCATGTAGCTCTCGGATGGCCAGACTGTCGGAATGATGTATGGGTATCCATTTGTTTATGGAGTGAAACCTTACGAAAAACGCATACTGCACTCTGATCATTTGCTTGATCGTTTCAGACGTGGAATGTCTGTCAGCAGCACAAGAGTTGCAGCATGAACGCTCCTTGAGCGTAGCGAGACGATGCAGAAGGAGCGAGCGAAGCGAGTGACTCCGCAAGTCTTATTATTATTATTATTATTATTATCATAGTATTATACCGATTTTACGAGTCTGGTTCATTTCGTCAGCATCAAGACAGTCATTTGAGTGACTGTCATTTCTAAAACATGGACATTTCACCGCCAACCATTTCACAGACATAGACGTCTTTGCTAATGGCACAATGGCACAGTGACTTTTGGGTTCAAACCCATTTTTCTTAATAATTTTTTACCTAGCAGTTAAAAATATAAAACAATCAGAGTAATCCCACAGAACAGTACTTTGCGCCCTTACCAGTTTACATCATGAAATATTCAGAACGACTTTTTAAGAACCAATTTTTGCATGGCAGCCAATAATGTGAAGTTGTATTTAATTCTATATTATTTGTCTGTGATTAAATTCTTACCGGCGTACACTATAGCTGAATCAGAAATTTATAAATCTGTGTGTCAGTGAAATCGCTGTGTGTGAAATAGCTATCGATAAAATGACTGTAAAATATCCGTGACTGGGAAAATGAGTGCTGGTAAAATAGACATCTGTGAAATGTCCGCGCCTGTGGGATGGCTGTCAGTGTGTCTGTGAATTGACTGGACACGATTTTAATGCAGCTGAAAATTTAAAGCTGTATGACTTGCGATTTTTTGCCTGTTAGGGAGATTCGTTCATTAAACCTGGAATTACTTACCTTTATACTAGTGGACAAGTGCACATAGGTAAAAAAGTGATTAGGCTGTGATCTGATAGTGAACCCTTACCCAGTTCGAATCTGGGTCGCGTCACTTCAATGAAATGTATACTGCATAAAGGTGGTTAGGCTGTGATCTGATGGTAAACTCTTCCTCAGGTCGCATCACTACAATGAAATGTATACTGCATAAAGGTG
>JAHWFP010128934.1:54458-69371 GCA_023313725.1 Lithobius niger | reverse complement strand
CTGTATAAAGCGGCATCTGGCCAATGTCAGCATTTATTTTCCTCTCATCTGCCAGGAGGTGACTCGAGAGAGCAGGTAGGGCGGGCCTTTGGTTAAGTATGTTTTACGCAAAAAGAAACCATTTTTAGCCGGTCAGGCTGATGACCGGCAAAATGTTCTTTCTTATTTGCCAAAACATATTAACCTGATAATTTTAGCGTTATCAGCTGACCTCGTCAAACGTGGTGGCGGGCACCGATCTGACGGGGCACCCCGGGATGCAAGCAGGCTTCCCCCAAAAAATTTGATAATTTTGCACTTTATTCAGAACAAGTGATGAAAACAGGAGTTTGGTTCTCTTTCGTAGGGTTTGGTGGCCCTGAAAAGGACCGTCGTGTATGAGGGTCTTGCTTCCTTCTATGGGAGGCTTGCTTACTAATATGGGTGGTTTGCTTACTAATATGGGTGGTTTGCTTCCCTCTGTGGGTGACTTGCTTCTATCTGGGATGGCTTCCTTCTGTTTCGTTCTGATTGTGCTTAAGGGGGCTTGATCACAGTTCTGGCTGCGACAATTGGTCCTAGCCGGTGTAGTCCTCCTTCTCTTGACATGTTCCTCAGGTAGTGGGAGGTGAATGTCGTAGAGTGATGCCAGGAGGCTTCCTGTAGAATCTCTTCTAGTGGGATGGCGTTATGGTGTGGCCACGACGTGGAAATTGCTCTTTCCTCATGTGCTGTTGCTCTTTCCCTGCTCAGGTTTGCCTTGTCGTAAGCGGCATCGATGGTTTTCCTGATCCAGCGTGAGATCATTGCTGACGAAGCTTCACCTGTTTGGAGATCTACTGGGAGGTAGAGTTGGTTTCTGCCTCTGCGGATGTCATGTTGGGTGCGGGTGAGGTAGAATCGGAGTGCACGAATCGGGCAGAGTAGGCGTTCAGGTTCGTCTCCTGTTAGATTGGAGAGAGCTGGGAACGTGATGGGTTTCGGCGGTTCAGATGGTTTTTGAGTTTTTGCTCGGAAATCTGTTCTAAGGTGTAGTGTAACAGACGTGAAGTTTGGACCAAAGATGCAGAAAGCAGGGTCTGCGGAAAGTGCTTGAATTTCAGAACAGCGAGCACTTGCTGCGAGTGTTACGAGGAAGACGGTTTTCCTGGTTAGGAGGTGCAGAGAACAGTCTTGCATTGGTTTGTAAGGTGCTTCTTAGGGATTGGAGCACAATTGATAAATTCCAACCGGTAGCCAGTCTTTTTGTTGAAGGGCGGTCATTTTCGAATGAGCGGAGAAGTGAAGATATCCGATAGTCTTCGAGGAGGTTGGTTTTGTCTGCTGCTTTGAAGACTGAATTTAGTGCTGAACGGTAGACCAGGATCGTTGAGCCTTTAGAGTTTTTCGATGTCGAAAAGGTCAGTGAAGAATCATAGTAATTCTGGCAGAGAGGGATTGTTGGATTAATTTCCCTTGTGTGGCACCAATGAAACCATTTGGACCAGTGACTGTCGTACATTTTGTTGGTCGAGTTTCTTTTGGCCTTTGAGGCGATTCAGAAGGCGTCATCTTTATGAATTCCCGCCTTTTTGAGGAGTTTGATGATAGTAGCCACACGTGAAGGTTTAGGTTTGCTAGGTTTGGGTGTAGTTTTGTGTCCTTTTGTTGAGACAGAAGATCTGGTTGAAGATGGAGGCTTCTTGAGAAGTCGACTAGTAGAGACAGTAGGTGTGGAAACCATGGTGCTAACGGCCAAAAGGGGGCTATGAGAAGGAATAGGCTTTGGCTTTCCTCGCCTTTTTGTAGAACTTGTGGAAAGAGTTTGAATGGAGGAAATAGGTAGGCATATAGGTTGTGCCATGGGTATGTTAATGCGTCGGTTGCCATTGCTTGTTCGTCCGTTATCGGGCTGATGTAATGGGGAAGTCTGGCATTGTGCCTCGTGGCGAACAGGTCTAACATCGGTGTTCCCCACGTCAAGAAGAGATATTCGCAGATGGATTCCTTGAGGCACCATTCCCCTGTTGGGGGTGAGCGGCGAGATAGCTAGTCTGCTATGACGTTCCTGTTCCCTGGAACGTGAAGGGGAAGCAGAGTGATGTTGTTCGTGATGCAAAGGTTGTGGATCTCGGAGGTCAGGTTGTGGAGTAGTCTGGATTTGGTTCCTCCTTCTTTCCGTATGTAGGCCAAGGCTGTCGTGTTGTTTGCCTGGACTAGGATGACTTGGTTTCTGATGTGTGGAAGGAAATGCTGCAAGGCCAGTTGGATTGCTCAAAGTTCGAGGAAGTTGATGTGATGACCTTTGTCTTCCTCCCAGGAACCTGAAATTCTCAGGTTGTTCATATGGGCTCCCCAGCCATGGTTCGATGCATCGGTGAAGATGAGTTGGCTGGGGGTTGGTTCGTGAAGTGGTGTTGACTTGGTTAGGTTTGTCACATCTGACCACCAGAGGAGACTTTCTTGAGGGAAGTCTTCGTGAAAAGGGAACTGTTGGTCTGGGTTGAGAAATGGGTTTGACCAATGGTCGATGCGATGGTGGTGGAAGGGTCTTGTAATCCAACGACCGTATGGAATCAGGTTCGCCATTGAATCAATTTTCACGATGAGAGAGTTTAATTCCCGAACGGAGAAGGTCGTCTGGCGTTGAAAGCGACGGATGTGATGAAGGAGGTCTTGTACTCTTACGAGAGATGGCGAGATTGTGGCTGATGACAGATTGAATGAGGCGCCTAGGAAGGTGAAGAGTTTTGGGGGAGTGAGGCGTGACTTGGATTGGTTCACGCCGAAACCCAGTTGGCTCAGGAGCAGAATTGTTTTGTCCCCATTTCGCTAGAGGTGGGGTCGTGATCGTGAAGAGCCCAGTCGTCTAGGTATGCGCTGGCCTGGATTTAATTTTGATGTAGGTGGCTGAGAATTAGTTTTAAAACCATGGTGAAGATTCTTGGTGCAGCGTTCAAGCCGAAGGGTAGACAGCGGAATTCGAAGACCTGGTCGTTGTAGATGAAGCGGAAGTATTTTGTCGAGGATGAGTGGAGAGGTATGTGCAGGTAAGCATCCTCTAGGTATAAGGAGACAGTCCAGTCTGTTGTCTGAAGGATTGGCGGATGGTCTCTAGTGTTGCCATTTTGAAATGTGGTTGTCGATGAATTGGTTCAGTGGTTTCATGTTGAAAATGAGCTGTAGGCCTCCTGTTTTCTTTGGCCGGGTGAAGATGGTGCTGTAGAAGCCCGATCCCGGGTTATGGCATAGGATGATCGCTCCTTTCGCGACAAGGAGATTGATTTCGGCTGAAAGGGGAGCGGAGACCGGGGACGTGAAGCCCCGTGGAAGAGAATTTGCAAGTGGAGGTGGCGAAAGGAACGTTGGACGAAAGCCCTTTTTGATTATTGAAATGATTTCGGAATTGTGGGTTATTTTCTTCCATGCCGAGTAGAACTGGCGGAGTCTTGCGCCGACCGGGATGCGGGAGAGTTTGAGGTAGTCAGAGTTTCCGTTGGGAACTGTGGCTGCCGGGAGATGAGTGAGTGCTGCAGCGGTCGGGAGTTGTGGTCCGCTTCTGTTGTGTTCTTTGGTTGTTGCGGGGGCGTCCGCGTTGGTCAGGACGAAAGGGCTGGTTCTTCTGGTTGTTTGGGTTGCCTTTCCGTGGTGACCTTGAAGGGTTGGATAGTTTGTTCCAATCTTCTGATGGAGTCTGGTATTTGGACTTGTTGGTGCGAAAGGATTTGTCTTGCCGGAAGGGCTTGGGTTTTCGTGATATGTCTAGGTGGGGTGCTAGGGATGGGATCAGACCCCGGAAGAGTGTCCGACTCGTGAAGCGGCTGGTTCCGGAGACGGTGCCTGGTTGACTCGCTTAAATTGTTGGCTGTTTTGAGGGCTGCTTCACTTAACAGAAACTTTGTTAAATAAGACTCGAGTTGCCCAGTTGAGTGAATGATATGTGGCGAAGCTTGCTTTCTGAAAGAGCTGTGTGGTGAGGGATGAAAGGTTGGGCTGGCGTCCTCGGTGAGCTTTTTGTATAAAGCGTTGAATGCTGTGTTAAATATGTCAGCCTGTGAGGCGGCGGGAAGGCTTATGAGTAGGCACTTGTCGTTGTCGAAAAGGACGCAAGAGGGTACCTCGATGCGTGTCGGAATGGAGAGCGCAGAGCCGAAGTGCAGCTTGACTTCGCTGCAGAGGAATTCACACTCCGGTTAGGTGTCGAAAGTTTTGGGTTTGTCGAGCCATCGCCAAAGGTCCGGAAGAAACATGTTTCGCGGCCGGAGCGTGGTGCAGGCGGTTCTGTGTCAAGTTGTAGAGGTTCGTCTTTGCGCACCAGGAAGCCGCCGTTCCGGAGGAGGCAGGTGAGAAGCGTTGTCGACTGTCCCAAAAGGTTGCGTGGTTTGGCATCTTTGTCGCGAAGGGCAAAACCGAAACCTGTCTTGAGACCACGATTGATGACTGGAGCATCAGCAGACTGTGATGGTTTATACAGAAAGCAGTCAGGAACCGTTTCTTCTACTGTCTTGAGTAGAGAAGCGAAGGGAATAGTAGGGTCTTCCGGGTTCTCATCGGTGAACTGGATATGCTTGGCGGGAGTGGATAGAGTCGCGACCTTTTTTTGTCATGAAAGCAGGTGTCGCAACGGCTGGTGGGGGTGCAAGTTCTACGTTGCTTGATACTAGGTGGAGGGGCGAGCGACTGGCATTTCCGGCTGTCGTGGCTTGCCGTTGAAGCGATCCATTCGCGAGTATCAGCTCTTTTCGCCGATGAGGAGCAAGAGGGGGGGGGGGACAGGATGTGATCTTGCGTGCTGGCAGAAAACTGAGTCGACTAGGATGTGAGCCTCGCTGCGAGTCACGGCGAAACGACTTCGATGAAAGGTCGATGAGCAATTTAGCACTGGAGATTTTCCGGAGAGACGAGGCGTCTCTTAGCTTCCTTTTTGCTTCCCGGACGAGCCCCTTGGCTTGTCGGAGGTCTTCCTCGAGGGCTGCGAGCTCAGGCGGTGCGTTGTCCGTCCTGGAGCGGCGAATCGTCCTCTTCATTCGCGACATAACCGTCCCGGTCATGACCGGTCGGCCAGTGGTCGCGAAGGGAAGGGGGAATGGGCAGCAGAATCTTCGGTCGTAGCCACGCTATTGTCGCGAAAGTGAAAGTCCAAATTCCAGAGATCGACGTGGTGCGAAGAACCTCGTGGAGGAAAATGAATGCCGACGTCGGCCATGATGCCGCTTTATATAGAGGAGGACTGCGTCGCGCAGGCGCAGTGGGAGCATGCAAGCAGGCAGATAACGCAACCGAAAAACCTCCAGGGAACATTCCATTGAGGTCAATGTAATGCTAAAATTATCAGGTTAATATGTTTTGGCAAATAAGAATTTTTTTTTTGGGGGGGGGGGGGAATTGCTATTCTAATAGGCTACCATTCAAGTTCTGTAGGCCTATTCGGTTTTAACTCCTACTGCAGTGAACAGATGGTTGTCTTTATTTTGGCAGACTTATCAACATCCTAGGTTACATGGCTACGAAAATGAGTGAAATCTAAAAATCTAAATTTCGTCATTACTTACCCATAACTGTAATTATAGTGCCTTGCTTGCCGTTATTTTGTAGGATATTACCCTTGATATAATGTAGAACAGCTCACCAACACTCGCGAAAAGATAATTTGGTTACGTTAATGTCCTGGTGTTGTTTTGTAGTGTTATTATTACAGCCTAGGTTAGTTAAGGGCAGTTGCCTTTGTCCGATTTTCACCAGGCAGGGTAGTTTCAAAAGGGAACGATGTTTATAGAGCAGAGTTGGTGAGCCCTTTTACATACCTTTTTTTGGTACAGTTAATCTTAAAATCAGGCACATCCAGCATCGTACGCATAATACAGCATGGTTAGAATGAACCGCTTTAACTCCCCCGAACCCCACCCGCTGAATAGTTTAGTTTTTAAAGATCAGTGGTTCTGAGACTTCTTGTTTTTCATTACACCCATTAGAAAAAAACTTGGGATAGTGGGGGGGGGGATAGGGAAGATAAATTTATCAACAACGGGGCAAAAAAAAAGGTTTGATATGGCTTGCAGCATTCCCTTTTAACAAAATCCAGGAGTGCACGCCCCCCCCCCCAAAAAAAAAAAACACGTTACTAGGCATATGATACAGTACTGTGTACAGGTTCAATAAACGATGCCTAAGTCCCTGGTTGCTACGCAGGTGTTTGTTTATTTATTTACAGGGCCAATAATTATCGAACTGTGCACACGTAACTTGTTGTGAATTGTACTGTAATTCATCGTGCGTGCACTGTTATCATGACATTATGTATTTATTTACCACCCACATAACGCAGCCTACATAATAACCGGGATAACCGGGATCGACAAAAGCAATTTGGTACAGGAAAAAAAAAATAGCTTTGTTAATTATTACCGTTGCCTCTTTTGACCAACGTTTCGTATTTCAATAGCTATCAATATTTTTTGGGCAAAACCATTCACCAAAATGGTACCTTGAACAAAACACTGACTTACCTCCGTCGATCGAAATCCAAATTGAACATCATTACTGGATCGTCAGTCTCACTCTCAGTGGGCTGCGTCGATTGCTTGAACCTTTGTTGAAGCCTTGGAGAATAAGCCGGCTGTTACAATGCTGTCCAGTGTTTCAGACATAGGCGTGGAACGTTGGCGAGACGGTTTAGTTCCAACCACGTTTTAGAATGTTTGTCATTGATGCAGTTCCGAGTCATTGACGCCCAAAGAAGAATGATAAATGGTCGCTCCATCTTTGATTGATGCCGACGGAGTCTTCGTTTCCTTTTTTGACGCTCGTCACCATGCTGACGATGATGCTTTTTTGACTGGGTTTAGGTTTAAAAGTAAATGGTCTCACAGTTGCATCGTAAACGTTTCCCCGTAACACTGTTTGACCAAATGTGCAAGTATGACAATGCAACCGACCGTTGCCGACGTGATCTCTTGTGTAATCTAGTTAGGCAATGAACCGACCAGCGTCCGACGCCATCTGACGCAACAAGCGAGCGTAGGAGGGGCAAGGAGAAAACAAAACAGGTTAACATAACAACTAGAATTTCTATTCCGATTTTAAAAATTCAAAAGATAAGACTTTTTTCATTTCAATAAAAAAATAAAAATTATGGGCAATGTAACGGCTGGTGCAATTTGTTTTGAATTTATTTCGTGAATCGAGTGTTTCACCAAGTGGCCACGAAGAATTTGGTGGCGTCGGAAACATTTTGTTTCACGTTGCCGCCGCCAGATGTCAGGACCGTTAACGACAGTTGGTTCAGGGTCAATAAATAAGTTGTATACCCCCTCTTATATTTATGCTACCCCTGGTTTAATATTAAACAGATTAATTTTACTCCTAACACTTCATTGGTAGGAGGATCCGTAGAATCGGCAAATAAACGGATAGAAACAGTTTTACGTAAAATTTCAGCTAGGTGCCCCGAAAATTGGTGCGAATATTTAGAATTAGTAACAGTAGCACTAAATGCATGTCCTAACTCGACTACTTTAATTAGTTCACATTATTTACATCACGGTTCTGAATTTAGATTACCAAGTGCTTTAGCATTCGAGCCACCACGAATCTGCTATGACAGTGATGATACTATAGTCCGTCTAGAGAGTAGACTACAGGCAGCATTCGAAGTCGCTCGAGCGCACAATTGGAAAGCAGTTCAGAGACAGCAAAACTTTTATGATCGTACTGCGCGACCTTATAAATACTTGGTCGACGATTATGTATTATTACGCGATTTCTTACCTATTAAGCAAATTTCGTTAAAATTACTTAGAGCATGGACAGGTCCGTTCAGGATAATGGAATTCGTAAACGATGTTATTGTCCGTATAGTACATTTTTAGATCCACTAAAAATCATTCGTGCTCATGTTAATAACTTACGACCATGGTTCCTAAGAACTAGCTCTCAACCTATTCCTTTCAATAGACCTACCGATCTCGAATTATTTGAACAGCTTAACGGTTCGTTGACGGAAGCTGAAATAAAATTACAAAAATACATAGCACAGCTTTTGGAGGATCCAACAGACCATTTATTGGAGATCGAGCCGCCAACGTTTGCGCCTTCCGAAACCAACGATGCAGCTAGCGATTCTCAACCAAGCCTGACTAGCAAACGCAAACGCGTCGAGCCAAAATCGGCCGCTTATTTGCAAAATAAATATCGTAAAATACATTACGAGCTTAACAAGCAAAGAATGCTTGGATCTACACATGGTTACGATACCCGTAGTAGTAGAATTACTCCAGCAATTAGGCTGCGTCGGCAATTGGAAGAGGCAAACGTTGACGACGACTAAAACATCGTGTATCCAACGAAGAACAAAGGAAACATGGCGTCACCACGAAGAGCGTTCATGCGCTCTGCACGCGGGGACCCTAGCGGAGAAAAGTAGTACTTTTAAAACAAAGGACACATCGCTGAAATTTTTTTTTAATAAATCTATTATTGAACACCAAAAAAAAAAACGAAAAATTATTACATATAACTTTACACAAAACATGGAAAATAATAATAAAAAAAACCTCGACAACACATTATATGCAAACAATAAACAACATAACTTTAGTAAAATTAACATAATTCACAAGACATCTCATATCATAAATCAAAACTTTGTAGCAACATACAATTTAAATTAGAGATATGTAGCAAAATAATACAGGACTATAATTAATTAAACGCAATATACGGATACAGAGAAACATAATATACTCATAAATTAAAATACATACAAAAAATACACAGGGAACGAAGAACATAATTTGATAACACACATGAACACTTAACAAGGAAAATTTAAAATACAATAGTAAAATAATACCCTGAAATAAAACGAAATGTAAATTATGACATACATAAAATATTCAATCACAGATTAAAGGAATCAGCTTAAAATTTTGTAAATAAAAGAAATAATTATGGTAAAATTGGAAATATTAATAAAATTTAGTCTAGTTAACAATTAATTTGGATGTTTTGATTAATACTCTACAGGATTCTGGATTACTGTACGAAACTTCCAGAAATCTATGATCATCAATATTGCGAAATTCAATGCATAAGAGAAAAAAATATATGTACAAATATATACAATAGCGGGTTGCGATATGCAACACCGCCAAATTTTGGCAAACTAGTGCCGCGACAGGGACAAATTACTCATCGCCACTGTCGGCATCAGAGTTGTCATCTAGAACAAAATATTGAATAAACCAGATTAGTATTTGTTTCGCATAACTACATGAAAATTTATCATATGCATCTTCATTTTAAATCTAAATTTCGTGTAACAATAAAAGGATAATATTACGTATTTTTCTCACCCCCATAAAACACAGAATGGTGGGAAAGAAATTTATATATGTAAAACAGAAAGCTGACGATCAAGCATATTTATGATGCCTTGAACAGATTCTTTCCGTCATGGTTATTGTATTTTATATACAAATATATGTCATAAATATTTTGTTGTGAATGATATCTACCCCATACCCCTACTAAGCTAAATTAACGAAATACCAATTAATATAATTCAGATATCGATATAGGAATATCAGCAAAGTATCCTATTAACATTAGGTTGTTATACTTTATAAAACCAATAGTCCGATAGCGCAGAAACTAGAAATCTCACCACGCACATGAACTTCGGTGCACATATAGTCACGCTGCCGCGCTCACTGCAGCTGGCAAATTACGTTGAGTTGCGAATGTTCTCGCAAAATCAAACAGATAGTTACCAGGTTTTCAGTTTATATTTATAGCAATAGTATCAGGCTTTTGATAAGCAAGTAGACCAACACATGATGTGTTACTATATAACCCCCCTTCCGATTTTCGGAATTTATAGATATCATTTCGCAAAATTCATTATAGTATACAGTTGTTATAGTAAAACAGGAATAAGTGCCATGCATCATGCATTATAATTGTTTATGCTGCGAGGAGCCATAATTCACAATATTCGGCTATAGGCTACCTCGTGGGGATACACCGCATAAAATGTAAGCTAATAAGTATCATAGCATGGCACAGATTCTCGTTTTGTACGTTACATTACTAGAAATAGTGCGGGCATTCACTTTTGCAAGAAGGAAGTGGAGGTCCGACGCTATCAATAAAATAAATTTCAAAACTATGCAACATCATAACTTTGCATCCGTAATGATATGAATCATAAATAAAATAATATTTTGTTTTAAATCCATAAGTAATGAATTATAAACCATAATACTGGGCAAACAAATTTCAGTACAATTTTAGTTTGGTTCAGATCAAATACATTACCAGTCATTTATACGCCGAATAACACAGAATGTCAAATTTCAGTAATTATATATTATTTACTAACTTACCCATTGGCCTATTTTACAGGCCGGTACCAGAAAAATATAATAAGACAATATGTTTCAATTCTGAGGAAATTTTACAATGTAACCATTCATTGCTCCTGAGAACCACTAAATTATTAGTGTTATTTAGAAGACAAAGCTAAACATTTTCCATTAATAGGACAAACTGTAATAGGAATTTTATTGCATAGTTGACTATGTTTCGAAAAAAAAAGTAATAGAAAAATTTATCCCAAACAAATTTTGACTTGCATGAATATCTTAGTGAAGACCAAACTTAGGATTAATACAAGATCCAGTGTAACCATTTTATTAATCTTGGTCAGCTATTATACGCACTTGCGTATTTAAAAATTTTAAGATAGATTTTTTTTTAAACTATACATATATACGTATGGTACACATTACTCAATATCTTTCCAAGTTAGGAATAAAATGACAAAATTTTCTTACCATAGTGTCCATTGTGGCATACTGGGCAATACCTTCTGCAGACAGCCAGACGGAGACACTGCTGCGCGCCGCTGCCGGACGCACCAACGTTGACGTCATCGGCGGGCTCAGGGGCTCCTTCCAGGGGGGCGACGAGTCCTCCGACGGGGCCAACGTGGACGAGGTCGGGTAGTGTCGGCGGTATGTGGTCCAGAAGGCAGTCGGGAATTAAGTCCACTAAAAACCCAGGTAACCCATCTTCTTCCGGCACATCAACGCGGGGAGCATCATCAATTTGAAATTGCGTTAGCGCCCTATGAATTTTCATCTGGAGAAAGAAGATATTCTCCGCATTGATGGCCCTCCACATATACTCCGGGAAAGCTTCGGGTTCTTCAGGGAAAAGAGGGTACGTCATATACCGACAATGCAAACAAGATGTAGCCGTGATCGGGCTGCAGTGAAGAAAGTGCGAGCTTAGACGCAATTGTTGGGCAATTGCGATTTCCTCAGGTTCAACGTCATTGCGGTTGGGGTTACGGCCGGTCGTATCTAGGACTATCTCCATGTAAAAAAGTCTGAGGACATAATCGAGGGGTTCTGATTAGGCAGCATGGGCGAAAACGGTACCTCATTGTTATTTCGATGCGGACACTCGGCGAAAAACGCCGGTGCCCGTTCACAGTACAGGTAGTGGTCAAGACAGACTGAAAATGTTATCAAATTAACCGCCAACACTCTCAGGAAGTCCCACATATACCGAGGCATGCCCGCTCGCGCACTCCGCTCGCCCTTGGGGACGGTTTTCCGTTTCTTTTGTGGCGGATCCATTCTGAAGCACACGAACTTTGAAAGGCAACCGAACAGAGTGAAGAACACAACTTCGTGTGCGGGTTGGAAAGTTAAAATTTTACAAGTCCGAAAAGTGACCCAGAAATATTAGAAAACAAACCAATGGGTGCAGAGTTCAAGGGTTGACGTCACGAAAAACTGGGGGCCATCTTTTCCCAGGGCCCAGCTCACCCCGTCTGCTCACCCGGTAGCCATCAACCATTGTTTACATGGCCTCGACTTGCCTTTAATTTTGAGGTCAGATTCCGGGCGGCAAACCCAAACGCCGAACCCAGAACCCTTTCAACCCGCCGACCACTCTCGTTTTATTGCCCCCCTCTCTCTTCAGTGGGGAGCCTTTCTGCTCCACCGAACTCATCAGCAACAGTAGGACACAGCTGTCAAAAGTAGGTCAATACCTACGCACTCTTGACCATGGGAAATCCTGTTGCTGCCCGACCCATCCAAAGGACTAATATTAGTTAAACAGTCTTACTTCAGTAAAAAGATTCTAATTTTGGAATCAGCAAAACATACATGAATATTTTGTTAATGAATAAATTTTATTGCAGTTTGGTATATAGTGATTATACATTAGCTCAACATTACATGTTTTGTATTTTGCCGAAATGTAATAACAACATAACTCATGTGATTTGATATCATTGTTTCAGAAAGAGTACTACATACTGAGACTAAGTTGGAAAGTGTCAGAGATGGCAGAGTGGTAACAGTGGGAGAGTCACAAGAAAAACAGGATCAATCATATCTTGATCCACGAACAAAATAAAAGATAAGTGATTCATGTGAATTACCAGTACAAACTTATGGAAAATCGATAAACCCCACCCCACTCTCTTTTGCCATAAGGAAACCGAACAAGTTGGCATTCATAACGTCGAGAAACTTAGATTTAATTGCCGGTCACTTAGGCAGATTAAAATAATTATAATTATTATTGGTGCATAGCATAGAATTTAAATAACCGTTACTTAACGTAAGGTACAGTTAAAGCTTAAAATTAGTGAATATGTCACAGAACTTCCGTTATGGACATTAGGAATTCCCAGATTAATTCTGACATGTCGCATGTTAACTATTTGGGAACATAGTGATTACCCAGAATAGATTAGAAGTGAGGTCCGCTTGGGGCTATGAACATAACACACTAGTCCATTAAAGTCACAGTGTATCGGCACCTCACATATTTAAGTCCTGTTGGAACGTATTCACACGTACAGTCGCGGCCAAAAGGTTTTGCAGCTGAAAGTGCTCCAACAATAGGCCGCATGGGGCGTAAGTGTGCGCTGGCTAATTGGTGGCTCGAGCCTGCATTGTTGCCCGGCAAGCATTTTTCAAGTAAACTACGGTAGTCCAGAATGATTTGGAAAAGAATGTCGTAACATTAACGGGATTCCAAAATGTAACTTGTTTATACAGTACTTTCTGTTTAATACTATTAGGAATGTAAATTAGGCTTCGTAATTCTTTTGGAAATACTAGATAACAAAAATAACACTGCATCTTTTAGGCTGATACCTAAATGCTTGAGAAGTATTTTTCATTAACTTTTCCGAACGCTATTCTGAAAGTTTTATCGTGTTTTTAATCTTCAGAAGGTTCTGTTTGAAGGTGAGCATTAGGGTCTACATAAAATATAAATACTCACGGGAAAAAAAAACGTTTGCAGTCTAGATCGACTGACTGTGGTAAAAGGGTTTCCTAAAGTAGAAAGGTAACGTCAGTGTAGTGAGTAGCTGTAAAATAATTCGGGAGAGATAAACACCATCATATTAACGTTAGCACAAATGCCTTACGTTACAAAATTTGCCGAAAAACTACAGATAAAATATTTTCTGCTGAAATATAACCAAATCTTTGTTTGGCAAGTGTTGGGCTTAAGTGTCATAAGTTTACTTATAGAGGAATTGCTATTTTCTATGAATTAGTCTGTCATTTTACTCAAAGCAGTGTTCCTCGTCAGGCTTCACTTCACTTCGCTCGGTTAGAATGGCTTATCGTAGGCACATGTTCGTCGTGTGCTGTAATTAGGAAACAGGCTCTGGGCCTATTACAGGCGGAGCGGATTGAAATATGAAGCCTCTAGGAAGTTTCATGGCTGGTTCGATCTGTAGTGCTAAGAATGACTTGTGTACTAAATTTCCTTGTTTTCATCGATCGGAAAGAATTTGTTGGTCAAGCATCAGGGAGGGGCCACGAGTGGAGGGGGGGAGGGTGCTTGGCGGGCCTTGGGGATTCCATGAACGGATAACAATAGCTTCTGTACACGAAATTCGTTGCTTTCAGCTCAATCTGCAAGAATTTGTTGGTCAAGCCTCAAAGAGGGGGCACATCGGAGCGCTGGAGCCCTTTGCGGTATTTCATGGGAGTTCCATGGCTGGTTCGATTACTGCTAAGAATAACTCGTGTACCAAATTTCATACTTTTACCTCGATCGGTTAGAATAATAATAATAATAATAAGTTTATTTTCATGAAGCATGCTACATGATGGAAATCGCCACGAGAAATGCAAGATTCCTATTTTATAGCAAAGAACCAGGTTAAAGCACAAATTAACAAAATTATTTACAGTAGTGAAAACACGACAAAATAAGCGAAAAGCACACTAAAAAAGAAATAGTAATAATAATAAAACAGCTCAAGATATAACACACATGATAGAGTGACGGAGCTTGCCAGTCCTCGATTTGCCTGTTGGCCTTGGGCAGAGCTTACCTCCTGGTGCCGTTACACGATGGGCCTTGGTTCATTGGGACATGGGACCCTCACATTATCATCCCCATAGTCCTGGCGTTTATCAACTTGACCCCTTAGGCTTGTCTTGCGTCTGATGTCCTTGTGCCGTTAGTCACATTTAGTGCTGGCACTCCCCGCTGCACTGAGCCCCTGGGGGCGATCAGTGGAATATTGTGGCCTCTTTCTTTGTATAAGAATTTGCTATGCAATATAATGCTATGTTAAATATTGTATATAAAATTGTGTGAAAGGCTTTCCACGCATGCGTGAACCTAAATTCTCGTGCTAGGCTTTCCTTTGGTTCTTTGCTCTCCTCTACTTTTGCTCGACCAACGCGGACCGATTTAGGTTCTGCTCTTCTGGCCTTATGCAGGTCGGGCCTATTCAAAATTAGGACTACTTTTCCCCTCCCCTAGAGTGACGGAGCTTGCCAGTCCTCGATTTGCCTGTTGGCCTTGGGCAGAGCTTACCTCCTGGCGCCGTTACACGATGGGCCTTGGTTCGTTGGGACATGGGACCCTCACATTATCATCCCCATAGTCCTGGCGTTT
>JAHWFP010128934.1:4231-22724 GCA_023313725.1 Lithobius niger | reverse complement strand
AATAATAGATTTAGCCCAAAAGACAAGGAGACAGGCAAGATACAAGATTGCTAACGCCGTTCCCGGTACGGGTATGGTTAATATTATTATAACCGCAAAAAATAACAGACAAATGGAAGTTGTATTTTGCGAGGTATGTGGGACGAAAAGAGCTTCCTTTATCAAATCTGGGAAAGGGATCGTAAATAAAATCATAGATACGTTACCGCTCGAACTGCATCTACCAATACTGCAGTCCAGGAACCAAACTGGAAAAAAGATTGGCTCGAGGAGATTCTGGGATTAATCAACTAGACGAAGCGTGCAAAGAACACGATATAGCTTACTCCGAGAGCTCGGACTTAAAAGATCGGCACGTCGCCGATGAAGTTCTCGCTTCCAAAGCTCAAAGAGTGAGAGATGATCCTTCTCTGCCGTGGCGGGAGAAACTAGCCGCTTCGATCGTTAAGAAGATCATGAAAACGAAACTAAGATTCGGAATGGGAAATTAAAAAAATGGACCAACTCGTAAAACAACTTCACAAGCCAGCGCAAAAAAATTTTCCGAGACAGAAAGTGATTGTACTGGGCCTGAACGATCTATGGCAGGCTGACTTGGTGGAAATGATACCTTACGCTAAACTTAATAAAGGGTTTAACTACCTATTCACTTGTATTAACGTCATGTCCAAGTTTGCTTGGGCTATTCCCCTTAAATCTAAATCCGGTATAGACGTTACCGAAGCTTTCAAGAAAATACTCGTAGGACCGACGCCCCCAAAAAATTTACAAGTCGATTTAGGTAGCGAGTTCTACAATAAAGACTTCAAAGTACTCCTTAATTGTCACAACATCAACATGTACTCGACGCATTCGGAGATGAAGGCGAGCGTGGTAGAACGATTCAACAGAACTCTGAAAACTCGGATGTGGAAAAAATTCACCGGACGGGGAAGTTATAAATGGGTAGATATTATCGACGAGTTAGTTTCTCCGTACAACGACACCGTCCATTCTACTACGAAGTTGAAACCGAGGGAAGTAACCAGGCGGCACGAACCGTTGCTGAGACGAGCAAAACCTAAAGGACCGTCTAAAAAACCAATGTTTGTCGTAGGAGATAAAATCAGAATTTCTAAAGTCAAAAAAATTTTCGATAAAGGGTATCTCCAAAATTTTACCAATGAAGTTTTCACTATTCGCAAATTGCAAAAAACTGATCCGGTAACTAATCTTTTAAAAGACGAATCGGATGAACCCATTCTCGGGGGCTTCTACGAACTGGAAATTCAAAAAACGTTCGTACCGGACTTGTTTTTAGTAGAAAAAGTACTACGTAAGAAGAAAGGAAAAGACAGCAAAATGCTCTACTTTGTAAAGTGGAAGGGGTACAATTCAAAATTTAATAGTTGGACCGATAACATTAGCAACATTTGACCCGTCTAAATAGATCCATACAATGGGTCTGTGGAAAAAATATCCGTACCGATTTTTTACCGCAGACCCATTTTATTACACCAATTTTCTTCTTCTTTTACCAGCGGCCAATTTTTCCAGCCTATCTCTTCTCTGCTCGACAATTTCTGTCGCACATTTCTTGCGAAAAGCGGCAGCCATTTTACATAACCTAGCTTTTCTCTGTTCCGTAGTTTCTGTTGCACATTTCATACGAAAAGCAGTGGCTCTTTTCCTCTTATTAGCCACTATTTTTTCTTCTTCGCTTCATCTCGGTATTTCGCGATCCGATTCCTCCTCCTCTTTCACCAGCGAAGCACGCTCTTCAGCTTCTTCATCCTCCATCGGATCGATTACGTCGTCTACAAAATCGTGCGGTATGCCGGTTCTGTAGTGACCGTGCGCTAACGTATGGATTCCATCGTCCATCACGAATCTCTTATCGTCGTAGGGAGATACGGATGATTTTGAAATGTCAACCGTGGCGAGCTGATGATCCTTACTTTGAATGCTCCTCCACGTGGCTTTCGACGATGTTTTCGAAAATAGCACTTTTTTGTAGTCTTCGTGACAGAGACTTTTTTGGATAAACGCTTTACTAATCCCTTTAGCCTTTCTAACGCTATATTCCTCGACTAAAAACAAGTACATTTTTGCCTTCAAACCTACAAATTCTTTCACCGGGATGCCGGCCGTCATCTTTCATTTTCCCCAGGACTTGTTTGTTTTAACGCTGTACAGAGGATGCGACGGATCGTAATTGCTGGTGTCGAATCTGTCTAACTCACTTTTCATATCCCGATAAAAATCGTCAGTCTCCACCTCGTAGAACACACTGTCGGTGTCTGTGAAAAGTAAACGCACGCGGTCTCCGTATTTTGGACGCATGAACTCATAGTGAAATTCATACATCGTAAGTTTGGAAAGTTCGAGGATGCAGAAACCGGAGTAAGTCGGTAAGTCGCTGCGGCAAGCTTTCGTCCTCGGTGCTTCCGCGGGGTAATTGCCTCTGATAAACTCAGTCGGTTTAGGATTAAACTGCATTTATTGTTGTCAACAAATGCTCTGCTCAATTGAGCGTCAATTATAGATTGGGCGCTTGCGGTTTCTCACTTCCTCGCTCGATCGTCTGCACTCATCGACTCTCATTGTATCATGTCCCGCCTGGTGGCGAACTCTCGCACGTGGCGAGTAGCGGTCAATGACCACTGAGAACTCGCCACAAGCACCCCCTCCTCAAAATCGACCTCCGGGCGATGCTAGAGCAAGTACAAAGGTTAAGACTTACATCCACAGTAAATCAAAAATTACACAAGAAACATTCAAAAACAGATACAGTTTATGCTTACATTGAAATGTGGTGTTTCAGCTTCTGCTCTCGTAGGCAAGAAATACACTCCAGCGCGTACTGCTCCAAAGAACCTATGCGGAGACCCAACCTAGCGTACATTTTAATTGCCCTATCGCGAACGACTGCAGGCTACAACGCGTTGTCAACAGAGGTCCCCGGGTTACTAAGCAACGCTGCCCATGTGTAAATCGCAAGCCTAACAGAAATCGTCATCCACCCAAATTCAAAACAAAAATTATCTCCCACAATACATTTAACAGAGAAGATAATCTCTTAAACATTACGAGTGAACAGAAAATTACGAGCGAACAGAGAAATTACGAGCAAACAGAGAAACAATCTCAGCTTAAATAACTAACTTTAGGGTAAACTATCAACGATTCACAGTATCGAACAAACGAACACTGATCAAGATTATTGCGCGGTACGTGCGCAACAAGGCACCATTGAGATGGTAAAACTTTCGAAAAAGAAAAAATCACGCTGCTGTCAGATTCTTGCTGGAAGATTCTACACATTCTGTAACGCAGCGGTTTCCGAATCTGTCTCTTCGGTCGGTTAACCTTAGTTGTAACCGCACCTTTAACACATGGAAAGGTAGGCCGTGTCTTCTGAGCAACACGTCTACGTGGAGACGAGGGTTGGGTAACAACACTGTCATCTTCATCTACGTCTGACCACTCACAGTCATCATCACTGTGAACTTGCTGAAGCACTTGTGATCTCGGAATAAACTCTGGAGCACGGAAAGTTTGTTAGATGTCGAAGCAACACTGGTATTAACGGAAAGTTTATCAACACCACTATCACTTGTTTCACCAACGGAAAGTTTGTCAGCGGAGCTTTCGTTAAGAACACTGCGCACTCCATGTTTCACCATGATGGGAGCCCAAACATGAGAAGTAGGTGTCATACTGTAGACGTGGATCTGATTACGCACATCATTGGATCAGTCGAACTTTGAAGACTGTAGAGGAACTGAGTCAGACATTTCACAACTCTGAAGGGTCCTTCGAATTCCGGTTTCCCATCGTCGGCAATCCTTGTGAAAAATTTCACCTCTTCACCTATTCTGTAATAGGGTAAACAGTCGAATTCGCGGTTTTTTTGCCAAACATACTTGTTGCCTCCCTGTAGCTTATCAGCTGGGTCGTCCGAAGGTATCAGAATGTTACCAGGGTAGAGTTTCTTCACAGGCAAAGTCTTTGTACCACAGACAATGTCTTCGATGTCGGGGTGGAAAAATGGTTTCGCTTCTTCCTCAAGGCGTCGTACATCATCATATTCGTCCATCATGCTCACTGGGTCATAATACGGCTCTAAATCAACGACATTGACAGTCCGCATATCGTTCAAGTTATCTATGTTCTGCACTACATAGTTGAGGTCTCGCTTTCGTTGAAGAATGCGATACGGCGCATGATAAACTGGAGCCAATTTCTTCGATATGCCTTTCGAAGCATCAGATTTGAAGTGAGCCTTCAATTTCACGAGCTTGTTCACGGTGAAGTGGTAGTCTCTTCGTCTGGCGTCATAGGTGATCTTGCATTTCCTTGCAGCCTCTTGCAGGTGCGCTCTTGCAAGGTCTCTGGCATCATCAAGGTGACGTTGATGATCCTCTAAATACGCATCAAGGGTCTGGTTGGGTTTCTGGGTCGGAAGACATACTAACTTCGAAACAGACCAAGGGTCTTGTCCATACACAAGAAAGAATGGTGTGTTGCGAGTACTATAGTCTGTTCCACATTATGTTTGCAGGAAACTGACTGTATGACGCCACGGTTCCTCCCACTACGACTGCACAAACATGTGAATATCACACTTGTAGAGTCCACAGTTACTGGTAGAGTCTACAAGTGGAGTTTTTACGTGAGTTTTGTACTCGTAGCGGAAGGAAACGCGGAATCACACAGTCAGTTCTCCTGCATGGGGCCTGCAAACATAATGTGGAACAGAGTATAGCGTGCGGAATCGTTCTCAAGGCAACTTCCAAGTTGGGTAACAACGGTCCCCATGCGTTGTGTTTCATACCAACGTACGATCTTATGGCATTCTTCAGTGTTCGATTAACTCTCTCTGTTGCGTTTGATTGGGCGTGGAATTATCTTTCGTAATTCCATGTTAGTCAACTTTGCTAACTCCTCAATAAGCGTTGACACAAAAGCCGGGCCGTTGTCTGAGATTAGTACCTGCGGTGGACCTCTGTTTCTGACGACTTCCTTGAACAGATGTACCGCTGCTGCTCTTGCTGTGGCGTGGCGAGTGGGTACAAACCATACCCACTTGGTAAAGTAATCAACTATCGAGAGTACGTAACGGTTTTCTTGGGTAGTGGCAGGCATGGGGCCAACAAAATCGATTTCCAAGTGCGACATTGGTGCCATCGGTATCACTGGAACCATCTTCCCTTCCTTTGTCTGCTGGGTAGGTTTTGATACTTGACATTAGTGGCAGGACCGAACATAACGTTTCGCATCCCTGAACATCCCAGGCCAGAAAGCTATGGATCTCAGTCGCTCCATTGTTTTCGCAATGCCGAGGTGACCGGATTGAACAGCATCATGTTGTTCCGAGAGGAAAGAGTGACGAAGGGTGCGGGGTACATAAATCCGTAGTCTGTCGAACTTTCTTCCCCTGTCCTTGAACGATTTGTCTTCATAATACACCACACCATCATGAATCTGAAAGTTCTTCTGTACATGGTCGAGTTTCTTCGCAGAGACATCCTTCTTGGTCTCCAAAGGTGATGTGAGAATCTTAGTCACGAGCGTGATTTCCGGATCCTTGCGTTGTTCTGCACGCAACGAGTCTTTGCTGTCGACAGGTAGCTTCGGTTGCAGCCTGATTTTAAATATCTGCAAAGGTGCTCTAGACAAAGCGTCAGCTATGACGTTCGTTTTCCCAGGCCAATGACAAACTGTATAATCGAACATTTGCAAATGCAAAGCCCAACGTACAGTCCTTCCTGTGTTGTCTTGTTACTCAAGGCCCATTTTAACGCTTCGCAATCGGTCAGCAGCGTAAAATGCGTTCCTTCAAGATAATGTCGCCAGCGGTCAATCGCTGTCACAGCCGCGAGAGCCTCTTTTTCAAAAGTCGTGTAGTTACGCTCTCTGTCGCTACGAGTTCTACTGTAGAATTCAATCGCACGACGTACGCCGTTCTTCTCTTGCGTGATCATCGCTCCGATGCCTTCATCACTTGCGTCTGTCTCGACTTGAAAAGGTTGCGAGTAGTCTGGTAACTGCAATGCATCCAAGTTGACAATCCTCGTCTTAATAGTCTGGAAGGCTTCTTCCGCTTCCGGTGACCACAGTAGCTTCTCAGTCTTTCTTATCAGGCGTGTCATCGGTCTGACTATGGTTGAGAAATTCCTGACAAATTTTCGAAAATAATTCGCCAAACCCATAAAACGTTGTAAACCTTTCACGTCTTTTGGTCGAGGGTAGTTCGTGACAGCAGCAATATGCTCTCCTTTTAGATGGATTCCTCTTGCCCCAACTGTAACTCCTAAGACCGTCATTATAGGTACGCAAAAGTTACATTTTGACCATTTCAGCGTGAAACCGTGTTGCCTAAGTCTGCTGAAGATCTTCTCGATGGCAGCAAGATGTTCTTCCCAGGAAGCAGTGGTTACAATTATGTCACCAACATAAAGTACACACACTGTCCCTATCAAGTCTCCCAGTGCCTTGGTCAGGGTCCTCTGAAACACTGCCGAGGAGTTTTTCAAACCAAAAGGTAAACATTTCCATCTCCAAGCGCCTTCACTACAAATGAAAGTCGTGCAATCTCTGGATTCCTTCGCAATGGGTATCTGGTGAAAGCCAGAATGTCCGTCAAGCACCGACACATACGTTTTGCCTGCTAGGAATTCGAGCATCTCTTCTATGCGAGGCATGGGCAACTATCGTTCTCCAACTGATCATTCAGCATGCGATAGTCCAAAATGGGACGGAAGGATCCATCAGTCTTTCTTTTCATGAAGAACAAACATCCCCATTGACTCTCTGAAGGTTCAACCTTATCCTCCCTTTCCAGCTCTCGTATCATCTTCTGCATCTCGTGCCTCATCTGCGGCGATTGACGATGGTACTTGGCTACAAAAGGTCGAGGCTCTGCCTTGAACTTGATACTGTGCTCGGTTAAATTGGTCAAACCCGATCTTCCAGGGAATATGTCTGCATTCTTGTCCAACATCTCGTCGAGTTGCAAGAACTGTTGAGGTGTCATCACATTAAAATGTTCATCTCCATCGCTGGATGATGTCGCAATCTTCCATATAGGTGTACTGTTACAGGACGCGACCTTGCCCTTGTACCATTCTCTGAGTGGGAAAGGTGCGTTGAAGTTCATATTGAAGTAGGCTCTCCTGTTAGCTATGTCAAGAACCAGGCCTGACTTCATCATGTAATCTGTTCCCAGGATACATTTATCGCCAGGGTCTTTGAAGATCACAAAGTGTCGTGTGACGTCCATTGATCATCACTGTGAGGGTAACTTCTCCCAGTGGTTGCAAGCCATTTTCTCCACTTGCAAGTTGAAAAGGTGCGCCCTTGTAGTTCGTACGGTCGCATGACTTCATTCGGTGCAATGACCTTGAACCAAGGTTTTAACAAACCACTGCGTTTAGCACCTGAATCTAGACAGCAGGCAAAAGTCGAGCCTTTAATCATAGCATCAATGTAAGACAAATCATCCTCAATTAGCACCCTACGAGCTGGAAGCTCATCATTTTTCGAGGGGCAATCACGTTGAATGTGACCCACTAAGTTACATTTTCTGCAAATCTTATCTCTTACCCAAACTTCATGAGGTAACCAACCCTTCCTGTTTGATTTAGGTTTAACTACCCCAGGCAAAAAAGAGAAAAGCCCAGCATTCTGACTACCCGAAAGGCCCTCAGAATGCGACTTATCCTGAATACATGTGTTCGGTTTAGCACTCTCACCAGAAATGACTTAAATTCCTTCCCGAGTCTGAACCTTACCTGCAGCAGTTTGAGACAGTCCAAGTGGAGCAGTATCGTTGGCACCAGGTTTTACCCCTGAGTTTAAACTAGGATTGGACACATTCAATTGTGCACTTTGTTGTCCGCTAATCGGCTGTGCAGGGACACCCCTATCACTAAAGCTAGCAGAGGTTTCATTCAAAGAAGGTGCATTCCTTAAAGAAGCATGCAAAACAGAATTAGACACAGGCAAATTCAATCCAGAGTTCGTTGCAGAGTCCACACTCATACTGTGAGTTTGTTTAAAATTGCGAGAAATTGTCTTCTCATGCGAAGGAAATTTATGCCATGAAGGTAGTTTGCGAATCATGTCCTTCAAGCTCTCAAGCCTTTTGGGGTCTTTACCAGCAATAAAATCACGAACGTCCCGAGATAGGCCTTCAAGAAACATTTGTATGACACTCGCGTCATCAAGGGGACGAGTTAGTTTATTACACTTGCTCAGAATCGCAGCCAAGAATTCAAGAGGTGTTTGATTGGCTCGTTGTTGCATAGTCGCAATCTCAGCTAAAAGAATGCCATCAGACTTATACTGCATAAAATCTTCACGAAAAACTGATTTAACGTCAGCCCACAACAAAGTCGGAGTTGCATAAGCGTCCCACCACTCCTTGTACTTCCCTAGGAGCACTGAGCGAAGAAAAGTATGTAGCGGTACACCTTCCAGCTGCATTTTACATACATAAACATCCATGCGGTCGATCCATTCCTCTAGCCTCGATTCTGGATTTAATTGCGGTGGAAGCATGTGAATCGTACTTAATGCCTGAGAAAAAGCTGCAGCCATGGACAATGGTGAAGCCTCATCAGCAGGAGCAACAACAGGTGAAGCTTGTGAAGACAGTAAGTACTACACTCGGTACAGGCGTAGTGACAGTTACATCAGAAGAAACTGAATTTGAAGCAGGTAATGTGTTCATAGATGGAGCCACATAGTTACTGGGTACAGTGCTAGTTGCATTTACCTGCGAAGCACTAACAATCGTGATACTAGGACTAACACATGTACTAACAGTTGTTTGTGTCATCATAGATGGAGCCACACACTGGTGTAATACGCCTAATACACTACTAGTAGGAGTATTGTTCGACCCAATCGATGAAATTGGTACAGAGACAGTCCCTAAGCCCTGTTGTGCAGTGCTCAACACATTCGTTGAAACTAAGCTACTACTAGAACCAGAAGACTAGGACCAGAAGAACAGAAGACAACCAGAAGAATTTGTGTGTTCGTAGATGGGGCTACACTTGACATGGGTGTAACAGTCTGAGGTATACAGGAAATATTGTTAACAGGAACACTACTATTAACAGTCAAATTCTGTGGAGCAGCAGAAATAGCAGCTAAAATTTTATCAACACTACTCTGAAAACCAGCTCTCATGTTGGAATGAGAAGCATTAATTTTATCAGCAAGAGATTGTTGCAAAGTTTGAGCAATCTTATCCATCCTTGCATCAGCAACCTTCTTGTACGTCTGCAGTTGTTTCTTAATATCACTGAAAGAAGTATCTAGCTTAACACCTTGGTTCTGCAGTTCAGAAGCAAATTTTTGCATTAATTGCTCCTGTTGCTTTAATTTATCAGTCAGCCTATCAATCTGCTGATCCACTGTAGGTACAACACAGTCATGAACAGAAGAAGCACTATTTACATCATCGTTACTAGGAGGTAAAATTGCGTTGGTTTCAGAATCGTCATCACGCAATTCAGAATGGTGCAAATCATTATTGCCTTCATCAACACTATCATTACCTGATTCCCGTGCTGGCCACATAACATCAGTTAATTTATTCAGTCCAAAAGCACTAGAAATCGACGGAAAAAAAAGTCCAAATTCGATGCTGTCGCTTTTTCACTGGGGGCCGCCATTTTATCTACAACGACGCCACCTATCGCCGCATCTGGCAACATGAACGAGTCTTCCATGCCACTGCACTCACTAGGGATCCTCGTTGACTACGTGTGCAACAGAAAATAGTTCCCAATTCACATTCGGATTTCATTACCTAAGACACTGGAAATGACACAAATTCCCATGCAGTACCATTAATGCATTGCATAGTAACACTCTAATGCGACATCCATTAAAATCAAAAGTTGCAGACGTAAATACGTAAAATCAAATTCGTATTTTTCAAAGAGTTCGCGTTGCCAATCACAGACAAAGGAAAAAAAACATGGCGGATGCACCAGTAAGCGACGTCGCATCACTGAAAGCTAAGCATCCGTATTCATACGCACTCAAGAACGAAGTAAAATTCACAAAAATAATCAGTAAAATTACGTAAAACTGCGCAATTTCGAGCAGGAATGACTACTGAATGTTCGTAGAAACGTTCCTACAGCACATCATAGGGTTTACACGAATTATTAATGCAGGATGGCAAAAATAAATCGGCGAGCACATGGTGCAAAAAACGGTTGCCGGTAACGATCAAATCTGGCAGTTAAATTTGGCGATCGCACCAACAAAATAATTTGTACAAGTCATTTTTACAGTACATTATACAACAAATCAAGCTGTCGTCATCTCCACGACAATTTTGTAGAGTTTGGGTAAAAATGCACGGCCAATTTACATCCAGTTTGAAGGAGAAAGTTCTTCAAAACAATCACAAGGTTTCATACAACAGGGTTGCTACCTGATTCGGAGCACCACTTTGCGGCAAGCTTTCGTCCTCGGTGCTTCCGCGGGGTAATTGCCTCGGATAAAACTCAGTCGGTTTAGGATTAAACTGCATTTATTGTTGTCAACAAATGCTCTGCTCACCTGAGCGTCAATTATAGGTTGGGCACTTGCAGTTTCTCACTTCCTCGCTCGATCGTCTGCACTCATCGACTCTCACTCAACGACTCTCAATGTATCATGTCCGGCCTGGTGGCGAACTCTCGAACGTGGCGAGTGGCGGTCAATGCCCACTGAAAACTCGCCACATCGTACGTGACGTTACGAAGCTTCAAGTTTACCTGTATGAGATTTTCGTTGAGGATTTTGAAGGAATCCGCGTGTGGTAGAGTGCTGTACTTGATTGATTTTTTTGAATCGGTGGTCAATTTAATGGATAAACGCTCCGATTTGTTTTCCATCGTTTATCCGAATACCGAATTATTTTTTGATTTGACACCGTCGCAGCTAGTTGATGCTTCTCGGTGTTAAAGTCTATGTAGGATTTTAGCCATTGCTTCTGACGAAATTTTAGAATTCTGAGGATGCCTTTCAAAATTAAACCGTGCTTCAAGTAGAATTGTAAATTCGTGAATTGAACTACGTAGTTTTTCTTCGGGAGCAGGTTTGTCGTCAGTTTGGAAGTAGAAAGGATCTTCTTGTTTCCTGCCATTTCTTTCATAAAGGGAGACACGAGTTTCGGCATTATTTTAAACTCTTCCGGCACTAAAGGATAATCGTTGTGATCTTCGTGTAGCTCAGGTGGATAGTCCAAGTCCACTTCCAATATACAGCCGTATTCCGAATTTTTTTCGACAGACGCCAAGCGAAATTCGAGAATTCCTTTCCTCGTCAGCCAGCTAAATCGATCGTAGGGAAGGAATTCCATCATGGCTAGCCAGTATAAGTTGTTGGCATCCAAATCTACTACATACAGACTAGGTAAATTGTCATCGTAAGTATCTGGTAGATATTTGTTATTGGCAATCGTGTGCCTTTTCGACACAAAAGTCAGAAGTCGGAAGTTCTGATACCGGAAGTTATACTTTCCTCCATGCGTAAATAGTTCTAGTTCGGCTTTTTTTTTTCAACGCGGCTGCCCAACTAAACCCTGGTGTGGATACGTAGTAGCAAGGATCTATGACGTCATTGACCGAGCAAGTTTCCCTGAAAGTCTGAAAAATGTCGGCTAGAAGATACACGTCGATCATCTGATATACGAGATGATAATTTTTAAAAACCCTCTCCTTCAGCAACTTCCAAACTGACGTTGCGTGATCGTACTCTATGTCAGTGATGCCTTTGCCTCGTAGAGAGGAGAAGAAAGCCGCTTTAGGAGGTAATTCCTCATCTTCAAACACATCCATAGACTGCACGTACTCGTACGGGTAGTGGCCTTTTTGCGTTAATAAATCCAAGATTTCTTCCTTTTTCACTCCTGGTGCGAACCAGTCTACCGAATCCAGTGCAGTTTTTAAGATGGGGAAGGGTCGATCTTTCTTGTGGTTTTTAGCCAAAGTTTCGAGCGAGGAAGATAGGAAACTATAACTGTCTAAAAACCGCAACCTTACCGAAAGGTCCTTTCCACGGAAGGAAAAGTACGCGTAATGGTCAAACTCATGAAACGCTCGGTGTTTCTAGCAAGAACGTCTACTCCCGAAGGAAAGTTTTCCGTCGCAGAAATCAGTAGATGCATATCGTAGCCTTCCAAGTTATGGAAGATGACCGAGATAGTATTTATTGTCCTAGCCTCCAGATTGCATTTTACGTGAGAAGCACCTCTGAACTTTCCAGTGAAGTAGCAGTGATCTCTCACTTTATGGGAGATTATGACTTTGTTGGAGTAGTAAAAAGTATCGGTTTTCGAGAACCGAATTTCATTGTTGGCAGTCATCATCAGAGGTTTTGGTCGTGCGATAATCGTGGCAAACTTTTGAATTTCGCTATTCATACATACGTAAAACTTATCCACCGCGTCCTCGCCGAGGTAGAATTTTTGACTCACGATTTCATTTTCTGGACCAACAACGACGTAGCCAAAACTAGTAGGCGAAGGCAAACTGACTTAGTAGACGAACTCGAGGATGGATCGGTTATACTAGTTTGCACGGGTCTGAGCATACATTCGAAATCTGCATAAATTACCCAAGGATGAGGATTGCGTCTATCGTAGTGGAGGAATTTTAACGTGTTAGCGCCGGGTGGTAGGAAACTGAGTACTTGCGCTCTATTCAGTCTCATACATTTACTGGTCTGCTCCTTCATGGATTGTTGTTGCAAAGGCCGCGAAGCAATTACGGCAGTAAAATTTCCTGTGTGTTCCTACACCTCGAAATCGGAGTACCCTATTAATATCGAGGATGGTGCAGTAATGAGTCGGCTATTAGTAACAGGTCAATTACTTCTCCTTCCATGTTTTTGTTCACTCTCACCGGGTGTAACCCTATCGATCCCTTGTACGAAATTACGTTAATGGACAAATTGTTGACTCGTTCGAAGGAATCAATTTGCCGTAGACTCGTGGGGAACGTCAACATGGAATGGTCTACGGTATTCAAAAATGGTTCGTAATATTTAACCTTGGTATCGTAGCACTTCATTGTAGCGGCTAAAACTGAATACAGAAAGCACTTTTCGTCAGAATTTTCCACATTCACTATAACTTCGCTTTTCTTGCGTAATGCACTCGGCAAGGGTAAGAAAGAACTAGAGCGAAAAGGATCGATTTTTGCCACTCTTACGGTTATACCCCGAACTTTCAAAAAGTGCCAACCACTACCGTTTTCTTCGAAAGTTTCGACGGACTGTTGCATCTTTTTGCAAGCATCGTCCAAGATTTCCGACACGTGAGATTCGTCGTAAATAGCTGTATAGAGGGACCAGAAATAGGCTCGCACTGTGTTGGAATCCCTGATAAAATCTGCCTCCAAACACAGTTGAAATTTACAATTGGTCAGTTGATCCAAGCAAGTCGTAATAAGAAATTTGAGCGGACAATACAGTAAATTGAGCGCTAGGAATGAATCGAGATATTTAAGTTTGCGAAAATAAATTCGGTGCGCATCATCATGCACCAACTTGCAAGTTACTTCACCTTCAAGATTTTTCAACTCGTTTTCGAAGAGTAAACACTCTGGTCGAAGATTGGATCGATGGTTGGGAAGATGATGGATCAATTCTTGTCGAGTTGCGTAGACATTTCCACAATACATACACGTAAACGACGATTTTGAATTCATTTTCTTTTTCTCGAAAGAAAACTTTTCGTTCAAATATTAAAACAAAAATTTTTTCATATCCCCGCAATTCCCTTCCTTCCCTAGCTGGGTCTAAAAAATATGCGGGAAAAATTTACAAATAAACTTCGATCATGTGAACGGAAGTTACGTCATTACCCCCACTTTGATCCCGTGACTGGAAGTGACGTCATAGGAGTTCCAGATTGACGAAAACCTATGAAAGGTAGTAAAAGGCACTTTTCCACCGTCCGCCATCTTGATGAATACGATAAAAAAACAAAAAAAGGTTTTAAAGACACTTTTCCATCCTCCTCCATTTAGACGAAAAATCGGAACCTCCACTTTTCATCAGGTGAATGGATCATTACCCCCACTTGGATCAGGTGACAGGAAGTAGTATCGTAGGATGCAGCAAATCCGACTCTCCTCCAGATCGACGAAAGCCGGAAAAAGGTAGTAAAAAGCACTTTTCCACTCTCCTCCAGATTGATGAAAAATGGAAGGTCGCCATCACTCCCCACTTTTCATCAGGTGAGTGGAAGTGCATCATTACCCCCACTTTTATCAGGTGAGCGGAAGTAGGTCCCCATTTTGACCGGAAGGGTGGTATCTTAGCAAATCCCACCCTCCCCCAAATCGACTAAAGCTGGGATAAAGGTAGTAAAAAGCACTTTTCCACTCTCCTCCAGATTGATGAAAAATGGAGGGCGCCATTAACCCCCAGTTTTCATCAGGTGAGCGGAAGTGCATCATTACCCCGACTTTTATCAGGTGAGTGAAAGTGGCGGTATATAGCTGACTTAATATCGCATTTTACCCTACTCAGTTATTGAGTAACTTAACAGACAAAATCCCACTGCAGTAAATGTAATGAGGTTACAAGTTTTGGCCGGTGTATAGACCTCTTCATCAGTACACACTACACCACGCCCTAGCTAAAGTAGGATGAAGGACTATATGCAGACCAAAAATTTTACCCCATTAATAAATGGACTGCATTGCTGACCCATGACGTGCTTGGATTTTGTCTGGTAGGCCTATTCTACAAGAACATGTCAGTTTAGCGTACTTGACACCCCTTTAACCAATAGAACAACAGGATTTTTCCAGAAGTTGCAAGTAAGTTTGGAGTCACAAATTGCCATTGACAAGTGCCGAATATGTGGCAGCCTCCGCTTCTCTACTTGAGCTTGCTAGAGATTATCCACTATTAATACTTTCAGTCTTGGGAAATGTTCTTGACTATTCTTTTCAGGATGCATTCACGCCACGATTGATGGGTTCCTCTATGGGTTCACTATGGAACACTAGTAATTCAAAACCCCAGTTTTCAGTTCAACCACTTGGTATTCGACAGACGCCACAACGGTAGTACATCTCTGGCAGATCTAAATATTTCACTTGTACACGTTGTCAGCAATATAACCTTGGCCATTTTCAGGTGTACACAGCCAATGGTGACAAGTTATTTGAAGGCCAGTCCTAGAAAATTAACAAGAACACTTTAGTCATTTGTCAAAAAACACTACAACCAAAAAGTTGTGTTCTTAAAATTTAAAACAATCAAATTCAGCAGGCCTATATGCCCATCTGCAGAACCATCCACGCTAAGTCGAATACACATAATTCCAGCCACGCTCATCTTAATCACCAATAAAGTTAATCTAGACTACACTAAACCATATATTGCCGTAATATTCTTTATTGTGCAGACAAAGATTAAGACCTTATTTATCGTATATAAATCGAGTAGCCTAATGGAATGCTCGCAAAAAGTAAATTTATTAATGGGGGTTGGGGGGGGGGGAGACTCAATCTTCGCTGATTTATTTTCAGTTTGCGAATTGCAAACCTGAAGTTGCTAGCCTGTTGTCTTCTCTAATGTTGGAGACCAACTAAGTAATCTGGTGGGGCTAAAGTTAGAACAAGACAGTAAGATAAGTGTTCAAAACTGGTTGCCACCTTTCAGACAATGGCAACGTAGTTGTCACTGGAGATGGTGAAGTGTCTTTTAAAGAAGTAAGTCTTGGTTATTCGCCAAGTTTGCTGGTTAATCTAGACATATGCTAGTGAGTCGCGTACAAGCACGTGAGATTAAGTATTAACTGTTATTGTTACTGTTAATGTACACGACTACACACGATTAATTATAGAAGTGAAAATTTACAGACATAAAATTCCTCCAGAAAAAAATGACAAATGAAGATAATGCACTATGACCTTTGCTACGTTCACAGACCTATGAAAGTTCTTATACCAAAACAGGTATACGAGAGCCAGCAAGTTTCCAAAAGGGTCGGCCTTTGAAAATAGTGATATCATTCAACCAGGGATACGCAGCCAAGATTAACCTATTAGCCAAGTTTTAACATCGCACCGAATACTACTTTGGATGATAAATGAAAATTTGAAGTTAGCGCGAGTAGCAATAGTCTAGAACTATTGAACTATTTGAACTATTAGACTTTCATATATTAATTTTATTTAGCCTATATTCTATTGGAGGCATTAGGCCCGTTATCATACTACCACCACGTAGTTGGCGGTAGGTCTAATTCTAGCATTATGAACCTTTTAAATCTTGGGTGTGTATAAGCAAAAAACAGGAAATTGACATTTTTCTGGTAGGTGATTCACCGTAAGTGGGAAAAAATTGTAATTCGTTTTCATTCCTTCCAGAGAATTACGTAAAAGACTTCATCTCCCCCCCCCCCCATGAATTTTATTTTCAAGTATGAATCTGATCTTTTTTGTGATCTGGTTCTGGCAATCAGAAATAAAAAAAACAAACTTTTTTTTGGGGGGGGGGGGGGGATTAAAAATTGCATTTTCATCTAGAAAGTAATTACTAGGAAAATGGACATTACCTGCAACCCAACAAACCCCAAAAGCTAGAGCCTAACCTTATACAGTACACTGAACAGTCATACAATCATATATATAAGAGCGCTAAATCGACTTCCGGTTAAGCAGTTTCCGGTCCACTGTCAAAAATTCCAGAAAAGCAGTAATAAAAATAGTCAGACCGTGAAAGTAGATGCTACGTTAAAGGTTGCTGTATTGATTGAAATTAGGTATTCGGTTAACACTTTAACAGCAGTTAAAGTATATGTAAGATCGTTAAATCAGTTAGGTACGTGACACCAACTTCCGTACAATCGGTGCAACTTCCGGTCCGTCTTCCGGTTCACTCACACAATCCAGAAACCAGTAATAAAAATAATCACGTTACCGTGAAGGTAGTTAATACGTTAAAAATTCGTTTAGGCTCATACGGTTGTTGTGTTGGTTAAATTTAGCTATTTGGTTAACACTGTAACAGCAGTTAACAGTCTAGGGTCCACGTCAGTTCCGTCAGCAAATAATTTTTTTTTACACGGACGAGCCAGTTCCGAGGCGTTCTTCGGATCTCAGGAGTCATTCGCATCACGTTTTAGGATGGCCAGATTTCGGTTACCCGGGCAATTTTTTGGATGCGGGTTTCTGATGTAGGGACCGTTCATAAAGTATGTCACGCTATTTTGGGTCAATTTTTACCCCCTCCCTCCCCATGTCACATTTTGTCACACGTATTCATACCCCCTTAAAAATGTATGTCACAACGATCTCACCCCCCCCCCCCCCCGCAATGTTTTTGCGGGAAAAGTAATTTTATTGGGCCTACACAGACCTCTTAAAAACAGATTATTTTTCTGGCATGACGCAAATAAAGCAAGAGGAAAAAAGGAAATAGCAGAAGTAACCTCCTCTTCAACTGCTAAGGTTATCTCTGGATGGAGAATGACAATTTTGTTAGGAAATACCTAAAATCTTGTCACGTTTTTTACTTGTAACTCTGCCACTCACGAACTTTCATAATGAAAAGAGAGGCAGCATCTCAGTCGGCATTCTTTCGGGCTGTAACTACAGAAAGCAGCAACAGTACAGATCAGCCGAATCATCAGTGATTTCATTGGCAATACAGTCGCATAGGCTTTTTTTTTTCTTTCTAGATCCGTCCGATACTGTAGTACACCTCTACGAGGCATTGAGCCTAACGCTCCCTACAGCCAATGCTACGACGTTAGATAGTGACTTCTCTGAGTCAACGCACGGAAAGCGTTTTTAGAATTGGCTAGGTCGTTCTACAGTTCAGGAGTGTACTGAGGCTTGTGTCACTGTCATTTCCACCATTTCAGATGGGAAAAACCGGTAAGAGAAAACCTTCAATTCTTGCCTTTCCCAACCTAACATTCGAAATGAGAACTCCTTTGTATTCCAATTAATTTCAAGAATAGTGACAAATGACAGGTTCATACAGAAGCAGTTTTACACCTTCATACTCCATAGCCCATCATTTATTTTTAATACAGACAGAGTATTAAAATTCTTTCTTACACAAATAATAAAGGTATATAAAACTGTAAAAGTGTGACGTCAAATTTTTGAAAACCCCCCCTTCCCAATGTCACGTTTTGTCGCACTGGGCTGACCCCCCCTCCCTCCCCTCCGAGCGTGACGTACTTTATGAATGGTCCCTTATGTAATTAGCCGCAGCGAGCACGATAAAGCGAGCGAGGTAGGAAATTTTTAAAAATACGGAAAATTGTAAATCATCATTTTCTTGGGATCCGGCCGGTCTGTGGAAAAAAAAAGTAATATGCGTTGCGGCAAGGCTCTCATGGCCATAGACAGACCGCACCATCCCATCTATTGCCAACATCAAAAACCATAAACCAAGAAAGGCAAGGCAGGGCAGAACATAGAAGGATCATTAGCAATGGTGATGGGACGGGGGGGGGGGGGGGGGG
>JAHWFP010128932.1:0-11773 GCA_023313725.1 Lithobius niger | reverse complement strand
GTGTGTGGCGAGTAGAAATTGTGAAATGGCGAGTGTTTTCTAATGTTTACTGACCAAGTGGCGACTGCTTCTGGATTGACATTCGAGAGGGTTGATCATGCCAACAGTGCAAACAGTGCTATATCGGAGAGACAAAAAATCCTTTCCATTTGAGACTCCAAAAACACAAATACTCCGTAAGATCAGTTTTGATTCAGTCTTGCTTCATCTTGGCTGGGAGACCTAACCTCTAAACATTTGGCTATCCTTTGCTTGCTGTGTTCTGTTTTCCTCAATAAGCCTTCAATAAGCTCGTTTTTATTGTCTGATCTGGTGTAAATAAAAACAAATATGGCAAATAAAAACGTTTTACTAAATTACTTGGGTATGTTTTGGTGTAGCTTAATTTGGAGCATAATAACTTGGACGTGGCATCTCCCTATTTAAAGTTAAACTATTTATTGGCCTTATTGGAAATGCACATCACCACCTTTTACATGAGCCTGTTGCATGTATTTCTGTTAATTAGTAATGGTACAGGAGCAGTTCATATTTGAAAATAGTTAAGATTTCGAAACGTAAGTATGGTAGAGAGCATCATTTCAGTACAGGAGTGATTTCTGACCAACCCTTTGTAGTACCGAATGGACTTTTATTTTATTGCATAAAATAAAAAAAACGTGAATTTTGGGGCAGAATTTGGTTAGGCTTTCACCTTGGTTTGACCTTTAAATTACTTTTGACTTTTGCGTCATGATTAATGTATTAAAGGCCCATGTGTTAGGTCGGCAACATGATACTCTTGTCTCGGACACGATGGCCCTGACCACCCTTCCTGGGGTTAGCTCGCTTATCTCAGGTTTCCAGGTTATCATTTTTCATAGAGCTTTCATTCTTGTATCATTCATTTGTATGCCATTTATTCCCTCTCATGAAGTATGCACCGTACTACTCCGACATGTCAGCCACACGTACAGACTGATGTTTATAAAAAAAAGTGCTGATAAAACTAGCCTGTCAGAAGTTTTAGTACTGACACAGTGAAGGCACTGTTTCATAATCGGATGCGTATGTCAAGTAAATTTCTGAACAATGAAAGTCCCCGCTCAATTTAACTAACGAAGTCACTCTGCAAGTAATTATGATATAAGATACCGCGGGCTGCGCAACAAATGGGTGTTCGTTGGGTTTTGCGTACCGTTCAGTTACTTTTGTCATTTTTATCAGAGGTTTCAAGTGTCTCTAAACACTTAAATAATTTTTAACGGCTTTTATTTTGTAAAATACAGGGTGGTCCACAAAAAACTGACGACCCAACATTTTTTAAGTCCAACTTTTCTAGTTAGCACCACTCCTAACCAGGAGAGAACAGAAATCTTCCAGTTTCATTAGATTTGATTTTTGTTTATCCTGGTTCTGAGGGGTTCTAACTAGAAAATGGTGGGTCGTCAGTTTTTTTGTGGACCACCCTGTATGTTTCCCTCTATAAATTGTTGCAATTTTACCCCTTATTTAATTCTGTCTGCCAAGGTGAAGATTTCTTGCCTATCCCGACATGCCCCAAGATATGCTTTCCGAGCATCCCTGTCACCTCAGTCCAATTCCTCATTTTTTTAAAATTTGGCATGCAGATGAGAAGTTGATTCATCTTTGGCTCCCGTTGTTTCAGTGTGTGTTTCTTGTGCGCAATGTTTTGGTTTGTTTATTTCCTTTTGTTTGTGTATGCTGGCATACACAGACATGTTTGGCTGCAGAAGAAATACACTTTCTAAGACTTAATCGAAGTTTTGATGATCTTTTGTTGCCTTTCGCGGATAGACCTATCGTGACTGTTTTTCCGCTTCGTTGTATCTATTGAATGTCACTTTGTTTCCTGTACCATTTTTTATTTTTTGTTGTAATTTTTTCTGTTTCGAATTTGTCTTAATATTTCAGCGTAGGCTAAAAATAGTATTTCTTACTATCTGTAGAATACTAAAGTAATAATAGCTAAAATCATTTATTTTACGCTTTTCATTGCTCAAAATTACAGAATTAAATTTTGGTCCCGCCAGGGGCACTACTTTGTATTGCATACAGGTGTTGCCTCCATATTTTCTCATGTATCGCTTTGAGCATGAATGTATGACATTGTGCCCGTTTATGCCGCTGTAAATTTTGAATTTCTCTTCATTGCCAGAATGACTTTGACGAAATTATCAGAACTTATTAACTCTGGGGACTTCACTGAATGTGCGGACATTAAAACTCCCGGTGGTTCTCACCTTGCATGCCGTTAATGCCGGTTCTGTAATTTTGCTCAGAAAATGAGCCATTTTTGCCTTGCCCATTCTCCCGATAATGTAACTGAGGTGCTGCACACCTGTAAACAATCACAACAAAAATGTGAACTACGTAGTCATTCAAATTCTGTTGACTCTATAAACTTATTTCCCCAACTCCTAGCCAACTCTAAAGTAGGCTAGATAAAACTTCCATCGATTTTAGGTTAGAAGATATGCGTTGTAACCCACCTCCTGAATGCCAGTACATTTTCCTTGAGAAAGCTGACGATGTCGTCCCCTACTCCACTGCTGATTTGCGTTCTGTTGAAGCCCTTAACCTGTGAGATTATGCTTTGTGGTTTCGGAGGCAGGCTGGTAAATGTGCTTACGCTAGTGTAAATGCGCAATTGTATGTAGTTGAATCTAGACTTCCTACTTTTAATGTCCGAGAAAATCAACAACCACTTCGGCGTGCTAGAACAAATATCTAAGACGGCGTCACTTTTCTCTAAACTGGATGTCAGCCCACTGCCTGTTGGTGAGAGCACACTGACGCCTCCCCTCGCTCCTGCTGCATCGGTTTTGAGTGTCGCTAAGAAAAAGGACAGTGTTGTACACAGTGGAAAAAGTGCCTCGTGTGATTCTAAACCCAAATCCTTTCGCAAAACTGACGTTTAAAAAGGATAACGTTATACACAGTAGAAAAAAACATCCTCTTCCAAACATAATAGTGCACCTGTGAATAAAACAGATAGGACTGTAAATAAATAGGACAATGAGGAGGTGAAAAAAGAAGGTAAGAGAATAAAAGTAGCACGATAGTAAAAAGTCTCCACCCCATAATTACAATTGTCCTCACCAGCATCACAGAATGTCGGATGAGTTGGGTCGGCGTCAGTTGATACTATGTCGTCCATCATGAGTCTGATATGTAGCAAAAAACTTGTCCGTTTCCGTGGCTGGGAGACATGCGACGACATGCGTAGGCCTAAAACGGTCAAGTCACCCACTAGGATTGACAGTTGTGCTGAACAGGTGACGTCACGTGACGACTCGCTCGCATGGACGTTCACCTACTAAGGCCTTGGAAGTCGGTCACAAATGTCCAATGACATTGCATTCCAACGTTTGAAAGAATTGCAATCTGTTATGGCAAACGTTTTCACCAACGTGATGAATTGATAACATCAGGACGACATCCACAGTCGGCATCTTCGAATGAATCATTTAAAAAGGCTGGAGAGAAAAGAAAAAGGATTGATAGATATGAACACAGAGAAAGAAGACAAATGAAAGAAAAGAAAGAACTAAAAAAAAGACATTTTCGATAGTCAAAAATGGGGGGGGGGGGGAATGATCGCTTTTCACTTCGTGATTTTGACGAAGCTTCTACAAGTTCGGCCAACCAAATTACAATTAAAAAGAAAAGTCGAGACGCACATACGAGGACGATTCTTTTGATTGTTACGATTCCGAGGACACTTAAACCCGCTCTCTAAGAAAAGGAAATGAAGAGAAAGAGTCGCATCTTCGGAATCTAACTTGGACGTTGAAAAAGAGGACATATACTATGAAGGATCCAATTTTATCCCTTGGGGTCAATACGTCAAGTCAGCATTTTTTCTTCCTCCAACAAACTTCCTTTTGCAGGGAACAACAACCTCCAAAAGTGAACCCTGACAATCCACCTTTCGAGACTTCTGAGAATGGCAAACGCTAACCAAATGACCTCCATCAATCCCAAGTGGCCTTTCGGCAACTGTTGGACAATGAAACGTTCATTCACAAAGACGAAAAACCTGTGTCAGGTTCGGGTCCCTTAACCCGTCACGACCGTAAGAAGAGGAAATTCTTTAAATCCGCCGGCTACCGCGCCACGTCTAAAAAAAAAGATACAAGACTTTTAACGATGTCGAATATTTCCCTGTGATGCAGTTTCTGGTGCTTGATTGCTGCCTCCCTGTTCCTACTGTCATCAAAACATTCATGTATCAATTTGACGAAGGTGGGCTTTACTTCGGTGTGTGATTCGTGCTAACTCGCAAGCAGACCCCTCTTATTCTGCAGCTACAGCTGCCCTTAAGACTTTCATCCAAGGCTTATCCCAAACTTAAGTAGGATTCGATTGTTGAGGACTGTATGCGATTTCCAAAAAGGCGCTTTTAATTGGGAAACGCGTCTTGTTCTGAACATGATCTTACGTATGCTTTTCTTAACCCGCAACTAATACCCCCTCGACACTATTAACCCTTAAAGTGCTGGCGACGATATACTCGCCAAAAACACAAGCACAGCTTTGAGTCCTAAAATCAGAGTCCAAAGTATGCACGAGATGGCCAACAATGGAGAAATGACAACAATACTAGGTTCCCTTAACAAGCCGACTCTAGGGACGGCCGTGGCTGAGTTGGTAGAGGCGTGTGCCTGAAGTTAAAGAGCTTCAAGTTGCTAGTTCGAGTCCTGTCCAGGTTACCCCTTCTTTTGTGGCGATAGAAAATTAATTCAGCAGTCAAAGGGTTAAGAAACTTCGCCTCTTACCTATCCATAAATCAACTGATATTTTTAACGGTCGTTTCCTGGATATTGACCCTGATCACGTAGACAAAGTCCAGGCTCCCCTTCCGAAGATGCCTCCTTCCGGCCACAAGGAGAAGGGCAAGTCATGGATTGGTCCCTTTAAGCAGAATTTGGGCAAAGGACGCAAAGGGAACGAAAATCAACCAACTTCGACAAGACTCCTCCTCTTTGCCCCTTTCACGACCCTATCTCTTCCCAATTCCGGGGAAGGGGTCAAGGTTAATTTCGCCAAGCCCATGGCAGTATCAGGGGAAGAGGCAGTCGGGCTCCCCTCAATATTGACTCGGTTCGAGTCCCCGAGTTCGAAGTACAAAAGTTACCCTGAAAACAAGCCATCAGAGAATCCCCCCCCCCCCCACGGGGGGTTGGCACCCCCCCGGGGGAAAGGGGGGGGGGGGGCAACTAAGCTGAAACAAGCTGTATTCTGCTCTCCTGTCACCAAACGCTTACTTTGCGACCGAAATTCTAGTGTTAAAATTTACGAAACCAAATGGTACAAATTGTGCACATCTTTTAACATTTTCGATCCCTGCAACCATCTGTCATTAATTTAGCCTTCTTGAAGATCTTTTCGACTAACTTTCTCCTACTGCTATCAAAGGATACGGATCTACCATCGAGTCTGTATTTTCTTGCATAGTCAACAGCCCAGTGTTTGACAGCAAGATCATATCAATACTCGGGCTAACCGTTGAAAACGCTCATCCTAAAACTCGGCAACTCTTTCCGAGATGGAATCTTCTCCTTTTTCGTAAAATCCTTTCTTCAGCTTCATACGAACCCCTTCATTCGGCTTCGCTGCCATCTCACCCAAATAGTTTTCCTTCTTGCGCTTGGGTCTGCAGCAAGGCAAAGTGAACTTGCTGCCTTCTCCAGAGAAGACAACCACTTGCAGTTCTCTAAGGTTTGTCCTCAATTACCCTCATTTTTCCAGCCCACGTCAGAGTGAAGAATGTAAAATCAGACACTGTTCCCAAACCCATTTCCTTTAAAGTCTCGGCCTTATTGTTGATCCCGAAGAAAACAAAAAGGTGCAATGCGCGGTGAAAGCGGTTTGGAATCACTTTAAAAGGACACAGGTTCCTCTGACAAAACGCCCTTCTTCTGAAGTCTGCACGCGCGAACATGACATAGGGATGTGATTTTTCTGTTTTTGCCTGTAGAAGACAGTCGTCTGAGCCTCAACATCTCCAGAGCATTGACTGTCAAAAATTTGCAGAAAATAATGATAAAGATATCTTTATTTATTTGAAATTGTGCGTAAACTGTGCTATGAATTTGAGTAAATTGCTACTGGAATTTCAAAGGAAAAGATACCATGAAAAGGTGGGTACCTTTCTTAAGTTATATTAAGTGACTGGCTGTTATTTAGCACTTGGGTTCTTACTGACCCACCTCCATGGGAGGGGTTAATCTCCATTTCAAAGGCAATTCAACTAGCAAAATTTGATAGATACTTCAAATGGATACATGGATAATTTTAATTGTGCTAGGTTATCGGGTTTTCGGAACGTTAATTCGGTATGGAATTTGTTATCGGCCAGTTTCGTTAATGATGGCTCTGGTGGAAACCGACCCAACCTTAGTACACATTAAAACTGCCTTATTCAGGGCTTGTAGTGGTTAAGTTTTTGATAATTTCTAATTCTTGTATTAGGTGTGCACCCAAATATTTTTTAGGAGTGTACGGCAGGGTTGAGAAAAGCCTAGAATATGTTATAAGGAATTCTGGTCTGGACGGTTTTGCTAGGTTTCTTTTTTTTTGGGGGGGGGGGGGCTTTAGATTAAGCTAGCTTCAGGTTGGGTGTACAGTAAACGGAGCATCATTTGTGTTAAAATTGCATACAAAAGTGGCGGGCCCTATAGAAAGACAAACTGAATCATCTTACCTAGGGTCCAAGACAAAGGTGCCAGTAGTATTGAAGCCCAAAGTGTAGTATGAAGACAAGAAAAGGAACACTCAAGTCACTAAAGGAAGAAATATGCTAGTTCACTTGAATTTTCGGTGATATAAGCTGTATCAAGAAAATGTAAAGATACAAAAACTGCTGTTCTGACCACCTTAATCAGAAGCACGAATACCCAGACACAGTGAGAAAATCATTTCACTTAGTCTGTACAATTAAAATCTGTTGCATCGGCCCTCTCACCACTGAACTTTATACAGGGTGGTCAAAATGTCTGGTCACAGCAAACATCTCAGGAAGTATTGGTCGTAGAAAGGTAAGGTTGATACGCTGGAATATGTCACATGTGACGAGTCTCATGGCATCAACCGGAGTGACGTCGAATCACCCTATCTAGGTCATTCAATTTTAATTTTGGAACCCTGAGAGATACGACATAAAAGTCAACTGCAAAGTTGTACGGGCTGACAAAATAAACGACCTACACAAAGCAGAACTGAAATAGCTTTTTAATTGCAAGCGTTGTGAACAAAACAGACATTGCAGTGAAGCTAACAAAGGGTAAGCAGCCAATGCATACCCCTTTTTCCTCCATAGACTCCGCCAACATTTCTTGCAACAAAACTACTAGCATGCGCTGAGTACTGCTGAAAGTAATTTCATAACTATGAAATCATGGTGAAAGCATACCAACTCTACTACGTTATTAAAGATAGATCACGCAACAGTTTTACAGCAAGCAAAGTTTGCTTCACTGCAATGCCGTTCCTGTTTTGTTCGTAGCTCCTGTAATTGTGAATCTATTTCAGTTCTGCTTTCTGTGTGTAGTTTATTTTGTCAACCCGCACAATTTGCAATTGACTTTTATGTCTTACCTCTTAGGGTTTCGAAAATAAAAATTGAATGACCGTGATAGGGTGATTCAAGGTCATTCCAGTTGATGCCATGGGACTTGTCACATGTGACGTATGTCAGCATACTAACCTTAACTTTCCACGACCAGTACTTCAGGTGGACACGTCGTACCCAGGCTCGGTCACTCAAGGGGCCCCGTACGGCCTACAATTTTTCTTTCGCCATTGTGTGAGTTTTGATGACTGTGACTAATGTACTTGATTTGTGTGTACTGTGAATTTTTTTAATACTCCCAACAAACAACTCCAATTCAATGGCAAAAAGCACAGAGCAATGTAGTACAAGCCTGTCAGGGAAGCCTTCAGACGTAAGCAGCCCGAATTAATGAATCAACCCGATAAGCACAGTTGTGGCTGACGAATATCATAACATAGTATAACCTTTTTACGATTTAAATCGGGGAAGGGGGCCCGTTCTTGTAGTAAGTGACAAGCCCCTAACTTTGAAGTGGGGGCCCTGTTCAACGCCAAAGCGTAGATATTGTGGAACGAGAACCAATTTACTCTTTTAAGTGGCTAGCACGAGGAGCCTTTTCCATGTTCAGGTAAGTGTAGCCTAAACTGTAAAATAGGCTAGGCTTCCAAAACGTAGTTTAAAAAAACAAAACAAAATTTAATACAGAATGTTGAAACTTGTTAGATTACTAAACAAAAAAGTCCGTAACGTTGACGCTCATTACTGTGACGCTCATTACTGTGGAATTACTAAACAAATTTTATTTCCACTGGGTTTGTTTGGTTGCCAAAAATTTGCATTTCTGTAACTTTTATAAGGAGTGGAAGTCCCCCACCCCATAAAAAAAAAAATCAATAAATAGGATTTTCATTGAAATATTTAAGTTTTGACTTAAAAATTTGATGTCTGAAGTAGTTTTTGACACTTTGGCACGTAGATTAAAAAAGATGTGCATCAAAGCTAATCTTTATTTGTTTGAACAAAGGACAAACGCTGTCGCTCTGTGAAAAATGTGTTAATTTTAGAAATTTTCAACAGGCCCACCCAGTTTGAAATATGGTAAGATTTCATAGATAAAATTTTAATACCTGAAAAATAGTTCTAAACTATTTGTGAGGGTTGCTTTTGGATTCATCTGTATAGGAGAAAATAATGTACTGGTCACTAGCCAGCTGGCGATTAAACTTAAGTAAGCTGGCGACTATAGCACCAATCGCCAGTTTTGGCCACTCCATTCATCATAACGACCATGAATGCATTAACAACATTCGAGAATGGCAAAAAAAAAAAAACCTGCTTGTTGTGGTTATTTGATTGAATCCTGAACTACTTTATTTTCGCATCCCATACCGTGCAAATTAATTTTTATTTTTCTCTCATTTCTAACGTATAAATAAAATAAAATATACTGCTGAAGAAATATTTGTGTTAGATCTCTAGAGTCGGCCAATTTGCTGGCGCTAGTTTGTTTTACGGGAGCTGTGGTATAGTCAATAAAAAAAAGTGGTAAAAAATATTTACGTGTTTTTATTGGGGGGGAGGGGGGGGAGGTTAGAGAAAGGTGGAGTGTTCCTTTTTTTTGTGTCTATTAAAATTTTAATACTGGCGACTAATGATCGTGAGCTACCGCCACTGCTCGACATCAAAACATTAATTTTCGCCTATAATTTCGCTTATGGATGAATTTATGATGTTTTCATGTTTGCAAACCTAAGAATTTGTTTAATTGCACACAGAGTATACAACTGCAGCTTTAATGGCTAGTGATTTGCTGGAATTTAGTTTTGACTTTTTATTTAGTTTACATTCATATTTTCGTCCGTTTTGGGGATTACGATGCCTATTAATGAATAAGCAGAGAGGCAGAAAGGCCGGTTAGAACTCGGACAAGGTTAACAGAAAACGGCAAAGTTAAAGCGTTTGCGGCGTCTGTGTTATACGATGGCAAAACTGTTATAAGATGGAAAAAGTTGTAGGTTGGTGAACATATATGAGGAGAGGTAGAGACTTAGTCACTAAAGTATCCTAGTAAGCTGGAAAGAAAGTGTACTAATAATTACTCAAAAGTTCTGCATTCCATGAGGGAATGTGTAAGTTTTGGAGGGAATTAGGGGTACCAGTCAGGTCTCCACTCGAGCCAGTCTGAGCCTGTATAATGGTACAGTGAAAGCATGTATACATCGTACACAACCACTGAAATTAACTTATCAAGGCTAACAACCAGACTGTAATTGTGAATCCGTTAATAGTTCTGTAAAATTTTCTGATGTTCATTTTTGGTAACGCTTTGAAATAGGACCTAGGCAATTTATGCACCATGTGTTTATTTCACGCAGACAAGTTTTTAATGTCTGTCTGTACTTGTTATAACTATACTTTTATTGTGGATCCAGACTAAGCCTGCATGTAAGACAATCGTATCTTTATTGTCCTTAACTCCTTGGACACCTATATTCACTGAACATTGTATTCGACATCAAATCGCTCTTCGAATCACCTAGGCCAAGGTCATTAATTGTGCAGCAGTTATTTAGTTTCACGTTTCCTTTTGTTATGTTTAAAAGTTAATAACAATGTGGACAGTCATCACATTTTTTCTGTGCGTCATCTTTCATCTATAACACGTAGGCCACACTATTAAAAAGAAACTTCTGTCTTGTTGACTTGTGTTTGATTACTTCTTCACCAGTTTATCCAGTTTATCCATCCTGTTTGTAGCACTATTATGACATTTGTTTCTCAAGGCTTCATAACGTCTGGCACAGTTAAAAATTTTTACCCCTACATAGCCTATTGTTATCAAATTAGTATACAGTAAACTACCTTACTGCCAACTGAGTCTATGTATGGTTCGAATGGTTGTGGGTATTATTTTATGCAGGACATAATTGGATTTTCCCATGTGGTCAGATAAGACCTTTCCATTGCACAGTCTTGATGTGGCAAGTACCCAGTGATGCACAATGCTTTTTACAAGGCTTTTGTGACACATAATTTAGAGATCGAAATATCAATTTTCTGGTAGAAGATAAAGAGGCTCGTGTACTTGAAGGCTGTTTCAAAGACTAGTAATATCTCGAGTCATGTTCTGATGGAATTCATTCAGTTTTGAAGCCAATTGCATCTCTGCAATCTTTCAACCTTTTCATGCCAACTACAAACTATTTAAGGAATGGATTTCAAAACACATTCAGTGTCAAGAAATTATCAAGTCAAGTTGGTTACATTTAGGCCTACTGAAGCTCTCCATCTCTGGGGTTGGTTACATTATTTTGTATCCGTCAGAAAAACCTTTATAAGGCAACCTTTATTTGCTTCCATTTTGGGCCATTAAAATTCAACCTCTCCACTTAGCTTTTTAATTGGTATATGACACGAAACAAACCTCCACGTGATAAAGCGTTGCACCAGTATTCAGTCATCACCAGTCATTTATATGGTATCTTCTTACGTAATTTCATAATAAATATTAGTGAAGCAGCACCATATTTTTACGTCGGTATACCTTTCTAGCAACTGCAGAGAATCTCTGCTTGGGGGATGGAAAGTTAAAGGGTTAGTGTCAGTACAATAAGTGAGTGGTTTTAAACTTTTGGGATAATTCTTGTCGTATTGCCATTATTTCATTGTACTGTAGATGTTTCTGTTTTAATGTGGTTGTTGGTATTATGGCGCATAAATCTCGTGTTTATTCTGTTATATTAATATACTTAGTAATATTGGCTAGATAACTGAGAAGCAAGTTGTCGTTCTTTTGACTTGCAAGAGTGTTCACTCTGACATTCTGCTGTTGTTATTTTCACAGTTTCTCAGCCCTGGCTGCCTTCCTTGGTAACGACCGGCACTGCTACAATACCCAATTGCGTAGTGCAGTCTTTCGTAAGGCCAACATGTACAGGTACAGAGCTCAACCAACCCTTTGTACCCAATAACAACCACATTTTGCCACAAACACTCTGTTGTCTGCTAAATAGTAAATAACAATGTTCTCTTTTGTGTTTTCCTATCGGGGCTCTTCCAATTTTCAGTCTGCTTTTGCATAGTTCATTTTTCTTGTAGACCTAGGGGCTGGTGCAAATTAGAACAGATTAAGCTGTTATAAACTATGTACCCAGGCTTAACTTTTCCTACACAGCAAAACTTGTTTTGAATTGTTCACCATAATCTTTGCTGCTA
>JAHWFP010128931.1:0-13524 GCA_023313725.1 Lithobius niger | reverse complement strand
AGTAAGTAAGTAAGATATTTATTTCCATAACTAGGAAAATGGAAAACAGGAAGGGACTGTTAGGTTCCGCTAACACCTGTCCAGCATTAAAAGGATAATATTCGTTACATAAGAGAAATACGATACATACAACCAATTATATGACTAAAAGAGGAGCAATTGTAATATACATAAAACATTAAAAAAATTTTAAAAGCAAAACATATTAAAAACACTTTAAAAATATTAAAAACAAAACATTAAAAACCTTAAAAAAATATTAAAAAGAAGAGCGTATAAAAACATTTTTAAAATATTAAAAACAAGAACATATTAAAAACATTTTAAAAATCTTGCAAGATCGGTCGTTTTAAGAAGTTGTCTGAAAATACGTAAGTTTGCAGAATCCACCACCTCCGATGATAAGCTGTTCCAGGGGTGCACCACACGATTTGAGAAAAAATATTTTCTACAGTCTTTTTTAGGCGCAACCATCAGTTTAAGTGCGTGTCCCCTAGTATAGCTATTACCACGAACCACAAAGAAAAGCTTTGGGTCAAAATCAACAAATCCCCGTAGGATGGAGAATGTTAGGCATAAATCTGCGTGCAATCGCCGCAGCTCGAGAGACCCGAGACCCAGCTTACTAAGACGCATTGCATAAGGCAAATTGTAGTATCCCGGAAGATATTTCGTGAACGAACGCTGTACAGATTCAATATGTTTGATGTCTTTAAGATGATATGGAGACCAGACTGGGCTGGCATATTCGAGAATAGGCCGCACATAGGTTTTAAAGGCTTTAATTAGAGTAGGCACGTCACGAGAGATAAAACATCTTCTCACCACAAAACTAATTCGTTTTGCCCTGCTAACTAGCTGATTACACTGGTTTGAGAAACTAAGGTTTGATGAGAAGCAGACACCAAGATCCTTAATACTTTTCTCGGCCTTTAATGCATGATTTTTATGTTAAGTATGCATGATTTCTATTATTATTACCAAGATGGAAAACAAGACATTTGCTATCATTAATAGGGAGCTGCCACTGAGCTGACCATTCGAAAATGGATTCCAGTGATGCCTGAAGCAGTGAATGGTCATTAGAATCAGTAATGGGTCGATACATCTTGATATCATCTGCGAATTTTGGCAGTTTAAAATTTATGGAGTTAGACGACAGGTCAGAAATGTAAGTAATAAACAACAATGGACCCAATACTGATCCCTGTGGGACACCACTGGTTACTGGTAAGGAAGAAGATATGGTGGTTCCCAAGTTTACTGCTTGAGTTCTGTTCCTAAGAAAATCCTCAAGCCACTGAACAATTTTTCCGCTGATACCCATGTTAGATAACTTTACTAGAAGTTTGGCATGTGTCACGGAATCAAAGGCTTTGGCAAAATCAATACATAAAACGTCAACAGGTTTACCGTCTTCCATTGAAAGCGTCCAGTCATTAAGACAGGTTAAGAGCTGAAGGGTCGTCGAACGACCTGGAAGAAAGCCGTACTGGTCATCTGGTATAAGATTAAATGAATATAAGTGGTTTAGAAGACCATTCCGTATAATCCGCTCAAGGATTCTACATGGAACACACGTGAGCGAAATCGGCCGATAATTTATCGGCTCAGCCGTATTACCCTTCTTGAAAATAGGCACAACATTAGCGTGCCTCCAACTGTTAGGTACAGTACCCGTGTCTAATGATCTTTCAAGGATATGAAACAATGGTCGATACAGTTGATGCGCAAGTTTCTTGTAAAAAGTTGACGAGAATCCATCTGGGCAGATAGCCGTTCGTTTTTTAATTTATTGAGATGTTGTAAAATGGTTTCTGGTGTAAAATTGACATTTTCAAGTTTATTTATTATATTAATATTAGTATTTGAGTTATTCCACGGCTGCCCAGGAACAGGGACGTTTAAGTCTATCTGGTTTTCGTTACGATCATTGCTAACGAAGTTGTTACAGAACGTATGGTTTAAGGCATTAGCCTTCTCGACTTGAGTCGTTAATACTTTATTATTGTAGCGCAATGGTGGGTTTTAATAACCTAAATCTGGCCATTGTAATTTTTTAATATCAATTAGTCAGCTTTTCTTCGAAACCATTATCCTCATTGGCACAGTTTACATGGGAGTGGAAAGGTGGAAGGGGGTAGGGAGGTATGGGGTATCTAGAGGAAAAAACAAGTCTTCCCTTCGTACTACATTTCGCAATAGAACCACTTGGGCTTATAAATCAGTCTAAAGCATCGGATTTATGAGGAGACATTCATGCCATACAGGAATATTGTAACTATTACGACATCATACTGTGCGGGTAAGGAGTGAGGAGAATCGGGGTAAGCACCCGTACAAGACTGGGTGCGCCTTTATATGCATTCATTGGCACACAGTGACAGCCGGAGTGGATGTGTATACATTATGAGTGGGCCTAGTGGCCATACAACGTAGGTGCCAGAGGTGTGCTACATATTTGGTTATTAAGTAGCACACCCTGAAACCCTGACAAACCAGTCACTGGCACAAATCCTCCTTTTGCAAATTCTGCACGACCTTCATAGTTCACATTTGGGAATTGTTAAATTGAAAGGCTTGGCCGGAGCTAAAGTTTGGTGACCGTCTATTGATGATGGTATCGAAAAGAAAGTGAAATCTTGCACTAACTGCCAGGAATTTAAAGACATGCAAGTGTCAGGTCCCAAGCACACCTGGGAATATCCACTTAAGGCTAATGCCAGATTTCATACTGATTTTTTAGGCCCATTAGATAATTATTACAGTTTCTAATAATGGTCAATGCCTATAGTAAAATCCCGTTTGTGCACAAAATGAAGGCTACCACGTCAGCAAAAGTTACTGAGATTTTCAATACCCATTGCCGCATACGGCTTAATGGACTGTTTAGTTATGGATAATGGACCTCAGTGGAAATCGGCCGAATTCCAAAACTAGCTAAAATTAAATGGCATCCGACACCCGACAGGTCCTCCGTTTTTTCCCTGGGTAAACGGCCTCGCTGAAATGTATGTCCGGAATTTTAAACGAGTTTACAAGGCTGCTCACCACGATGGTTCTGGAATCCAGGAAAGTGTAAATACATACATGTTATCATCACGCGTCATACTTAGTGCGACAACTCAAGCAACCGTCAATCGTGAATTAAAGTTACGTCTAGATCTGTTATTCCTGGATCCTACTTCAGTTGTTAAACACCAACAACAGAAACAATTTCAGAGTTCACAACAATGTACACTTCACAAATATCAAATAAATACCTCTATTTGGTATCGTAACTTCAGTAAAACTACTGAAAAATTATGGTTGCTTGGCAAAATCACGAAAGTACTTTCTCACCAAATTTATTCCGTACTTACTGAAAATGACACGGAAATCCGTAAGCACCCCAATCATATACGATTGCAGGAAACTGAAGACGCTGCAAGTTCTAACTTTGCTGCCGTTAATTCCGTTGCCAAAATCAGTAAATTCAACGCTGAATAATAATTGCGGTAATGAGCAAGAATATCTGAAATCTAAGAAACGCTCTTCTTTGGGAAATCAGCGTCAAGAACAAGGAAGTCGCGCACGAGGTTTATTTGCCGAATGCTAATTTGAAGCGTAGATGTGTAAGCCAAAAACGCCGGGCAGGTGTTTCGACACCCAAGAAAACACCAAATAAGGAGTCAACAGCCGATGCTCCTGGTCGAATTCAAACGCCTAAGCCAGGGAGTAGTGCAGTAAAGTGCTTGTCCTCCCAAAAAGCCTCAGATAGTCTAGGAGAAGAATTCAGAAAAGGCCTTAGTTTAGGAGTTAAAGGCATTTAGTAGAAGTGGTAACTAATTTTTTTTCTGAACAAGCTAGAAATAAACGTTACCAAATTTTCATTGTAATTTTAAGACCGGAAATGAGCCGCCATCTTGGAAAAAATAACGGCGTTGATAGGTTTTATAATAATTTTAATATCTCGGTTTCTAACAAGCTGTTTTTCTTTTTCTTTACACCAAATTAAAGGATTTGAAACGTACTATCTTTCATTGCCGAATAATTATTTCGATATTTTTAATAGTTTACTCACAGATTTAACGGAAAAACACAAAAATGCAAGTTTTTGTAATTAATTTCGCTATAAACATTAATAACCCAGTAATGCTTAGATTACCCGTTTTAACGTTTGCAGATGTTTTGAAGTACAAAGTATTACCTTTAATTTGGTATATAGACTTTACAATCAGTTAAACTATCTGGAGCGATTGTTGGAATTCCCAGTTATCTCCGTGAAAGGGAGCTTTTGACTAGGATATGCCAAAGTGCGCTTGCTAGGGGTCAGTCTGACCCTTTGGCCTGTATTCTCTCGGATTATGTGGCTTTGTCGCAAGGTGACCGTGACTTGCCTGGTGCTCCAGGTGTGGGGCCTCCCTCTTCCGGCATGAGGGATTAGGGTTTCTCGGGTCCTGTGTTGGTCAGCCCACCGGCCCCTTGACTCTAGTGCTCTTCTGCTGCAGCAGCTCATGTCATCTAATCCACTATGACGCGTCTTTCAACAAAGGTGATCACGGGGGAGGGGGGTGTGTATTCCTAGCCTGCTTTTGGAGTACGAGCTGGATATAGGGTCCGATCTGTGCCTGCCCGAGTTTTGTGTTTTGTGCGACTCGCTAGCAGGTGTGGGATTCCTATGCCAGTGTTTTCAGTATTTACAGTGTACTCATCGGATAGCCTTAGAAATCGGGTAGAGGTTTTTTACACTCGGCCAATGTCGTCGGCTGGTTTTGATCAGCTGGGTCAAGGGGAGACCCGGGCACTTTGGGATGGCCTCACCAGACGGGGATCCAATGAGAATGCTTAACAGGGTTACTTTCGTTCTGGGCCCAAGAGATCAGCGCCTGGTTGTCAGGGGGATTTTTGTGAGAGAGTGGGCAGCCGAGTGGTCCTCCGGGTTGATTGGCCGCAGTTTGTTTGGGTTACACCCCTCCGTTGTCTGTCCCAGACCCCTCAATAGCCTCTCCCGTAAAGAGGCAAGTGTGAGCTCCAGGTTACGCAACGGGCATGTCTGACCAGCCCCGGCTGGGGGGGGGGGGGGGCCGCCGGTTTGTGCATGTGATGATTGCGACGAGTCCGTGCGTCACTTTCTCTTTGAGTGCCCTTGGTGGGTGGCGCAGCGGCGGTTTGTTCATATTGATGGGGTTGACCTGTCTGGTCATGGCCCTTAGTGTCACTCCGCATACTGCGGATGGTGTTCGTTCTCTGCGCAGGACGATTGGATTTTGTAAGGCAACCCGGTGTCTACTCTAATATTTCTTGTTCGTTCCCTCTCCCTCGTTCCCCATGCTTTTTTTGGTCCCATTTTTAAGTGTGTGGCCAGTTAAGGTTGAGCAGGAGGTACAGGTTGTGCTGTTTGTTTGGATTAGGTTTTAAGTAAGTTAGGTAAAGTTTTAGATTAGAGCGAATGATTTTGTAGGCCTGTAAGCTCTGAAAATAAAGTAAAGCTTGTGTTGTTCAAAAACTATAGTTGTAATAGCTAGAGATACAGATATTCTCTTATTACTGACAGCTTATTTCCGTAGAATGCAATGTTGCTTTTTATGGATGACAAGCACAGCCCAGAAACGCAAATATATTCCCATAAGAGACGTCTTCGAAAAACTCCCTCAAGGATCAGAACGCTCATTACTTGCGTTCCATGCACTCACCGGTAGTGACACTACCTCATTCAAACCAAATTCATTTGTGCAATGTACGGTGTGCTAAGTAAAACAGTGTGCGGATAAGGCTCGTGTCCTGCTTTTTTTCGAAGTGTCGTGCTCCTTATAATTTACCGCCAACAAACGATTCATTAACTTTGCATTTAAAACGTGCTCATTACCAGGCACTTGTATGGAATCAGGCTACTTATCGGGAAATTGAATTTCCAGATCTAGAAGAAATGGGTTGGCGGGTGGACTGTGACATGCCACGGCCTGTATTAATGACTTTAGATCCTATACCGACAGCATGCCTTAATATCATTTCGTGCCGTTGTTCTACAGGCTGTAGTATGACCTACCGCTGCAAATGTAAACAGTCCAAGCTACTTTGCACCGCTGCATGTGGATGTATAAGCAATGAAAGTCCATGTATTAACCGGCAATAAACTCCCCCACCCAATTTTTTTTTGTAAGAAATGCCGTGTTTCACAAATATTTTTTTTTTACCAATACTCCACTTCTATGAGACCAAATTAGATGTTCTATATACCAAATTAAAGGTAATACTGTGTGCTACATATAATTTACCGGATGGTAAAGTGGTTAATGTAAGCGTTAGTGGGTTATTGATGTTTAAAGCGAAATTATACGGTAAAGTAACGCATTTTTTTGTCTTTCCATTAATTCTGTGAGTAAACTATTACAATATATCGAAATAATTATTCTGTAATGAAAGATAGTACGTTTCAAGTCCTTTAATTTGGTGTAAAGAAAAAGAAAAACGGCTTGATAGAAGCCGATATATTACAAATTTAAAACACCTATCACCAGCGCCATTTTTCCCAAAATGGCGGCTCATTTCCGGTCTTAAAATTGCAATGAAAATTTGGTAACGTTAATATCTTTTTTCTTCAGACGCTTCTGGTTCAGAAAAAAAAATAGTTACTGCTTCTACTAAAAAATGCCTCCACTCGTTACATTTTCAGAAGAGGTCGATGCCGATGACGTTGCGAGCAGCACCTAGCTTCACTACTTCTAGCATCCCGTCTCGGGAAATTTGCGGAGCAGAAGGTGGCAAGCCTCCTGTATTAATCAGGCATACTCCACCTAAAGCAAATCTTGAGCCCACCGAGAGGCAAATGGGAAAGCGTAAGGCTATTAAGTCACCTTTGCGTGAAACTGAAGCGTGCAAAGCCTACTGGAGAAGAAAAGCACCCAATAAAATGAATTTGTAACATTAATGAATAACGCAACACAGCGTGGGCGAAGCCTCTTTCCGTTGTTTAGTCCTTCGTTGAACGTCAGCCCAACTGAGGGCTTGTTTTTAATTGTGCGAGAGGTTCGCAAAATGTTTTGTAGCGCGTTAATCGTATCTGGGACTGACTTATCATTTTAAATTGTGCCGTGCTGGCAAAAATGTAGCTGTAAACGTTATTCATGGCGAAAATTAGTTCTCCGGTTTTAACTATACTTTTTATGTGTTTCATGGACGAGTGTGTCAGCATGCGTGCTATGGAGCACAAGGATAGCAGCTGTTAGGCATAGCTAATCAACATCTGGTAACAGTGGCGTAACTACGGTTTTGTACTGAGGGGGCAACACTAGGCATTTAGCCGAATGGTGTGGAGGCATTTAACCGAATAAGAGCCCCGGAAGCTGATGCATTATTGCAATTTTCGGCATTTTCTGACCTTGTAAAGTGCCACTGGAACCATTTTTATAAAATCAAGTTTTGCTGACTGTATTATACACATAAAAAAAATTTGCAATGTAAATCTTTCAGTTTTTCATACTAGATACTTATTTTTTAAACACTCATACTTGTTACAAATGTTAGGAGTTTTAAGCAAAATATGGAGTTAGTTACTGTTTATCTTTACTGATTTTCGTATTTCTCCATTGCCCCCCCCCCCCCACACACACACACACACACACGTTACGTCACTGCCTGGTAATGCTGTCCATAATATTCTGGAACCAAATTCAAAAGTGAACATCAGCAGACCGATGTCTACTTTGTGGTTTGTCTAAGATTGCAACAATTTATTCCAAAGTTTCAAAGTTCAAGATTCCGTCACCAATAATCCTGATTGCAGCAGAAAGAATTTCAAGGATCCGCTCAAAAAATTTCAAAAAATGCTAATACATTTTTTCAAGCTTTTTTATAAGGGTTTTCCACTTTTGGGTTTACAGCTTTCGCAAATACATCCAGTTCTTAGCACAAGGAGGATTTACAACAAAGTTAACTTAAACAAAATCCATACCCACATCTCACCCTCGTCGCTACTGGAATATTGCAACTAGTCCGACATACTGCAGGGTAAGGAGTGACGAAACAAGGGTGAGTGGAATCAGGATAAGAACCCGTGTAAGACTGGGTGCGCCCTTACATGGATTTATTGGAGACACGTGACACAGCCTGAATGGCTTGTGTATACATTGTGAGTGTGCCTGGTGGCCAGACAACGAAGGTGTCAGGTGAGCGTTTAAATAGGTAGCACACCCTGAAGCCTGGACATCCCACGTGTATTAAATCTTTTTTGCAAACGCCACGACACAGCTGTTTTCTTGCGCGGATTTGTCATTTTTCTTAACCGCAGTACAATTCGAGGGTGGGTTTCTTTTACCACTTGCATGCAGTCTAAATCGTTCATGTCAAAAGCAGATTTGAAGGTTAATGTTTGAGAAATCCAGAAATAAACGGACTGGTTGTTATCCAAGTAATCTGAACGTATTTAGGGTTGAAGTAGGCCTTATATACCAAAATATGTAAAGTAACAACAGCATACATTGAAGCACTTTTCATGACCATTAATAAACCGATCAAATAATAAATAGTATCATATGATAAATAGTATCACATAACTTTAACATATTCTAGAGACAATTTAGGTCAAATAACATCTAAACACACTTTGTGCTAACTCTAAAGTAAGTGGCAGTAAATGTCAGTCCCGGTAGGATTTCTTCGCCAGATGCATAATTCTTAGACGGGTTAGGCGTGACGTTCCAAATTTTGCACATACCTTCCTTACATCTGTGACAACTATCAGAAATAATGAGTATACACGTCACTTCCCATAAATAAACTATGGCATAGCTCGCTTATTTTGCTGGCTTATCCAGCGACATGATAAAATAATTCCGAAGAAACTAATTTGCCGCCCCCCCGCCCCCAGGCTAAAATTCGTCTCTTTTGGGGGCGGGGGGGGGCGCGCTTAATACAGTACCTGTCAATTTGGATGCAGCATCCTCAAAAACCTAATGTTTGGCCCCATGATGTAGTTTATTTTTTCTTTTAAAAGTTATTGGTATTAAGCATTTCGTGTGGCTGCCATTTTGTTTTTAAGCAATTAGGAGCATCGACCATCAAATTCAAGGGTGGCAAACAAGATATTCGGAATCAGCAGGCCAATTACATTCAGAAAATATTGTTTGCTAGCTTTTCCTCAAAAATGCTTCTTACAGTTATAATTTTTTGAAAATTGTCCTAGTCTAATCTATTGCTCTCACTTCGACATCAGCTGACCACCTACAACCACCACCCACCTTATGCACGAAAACTTAGCCTGCTCCATCCCCAACTGATAATTATTAGGGTTTATAGATACCAAGATATTGACCAAATGCTCAATCCATGCTCCTGCAATTACGGGCGATCGACTAAAATAATAATTATTCATCCATTAATGGAAGGGAAATGTCAGGGCAACTTAATGACCTCTTACGTCATTTCCACTTAAAAAGTAATATATTGTACACTATCGTCCAAAAAACAATAAAATGGATAGAGTTTTATACTGACGTCAACAGCAATCAATAAAAATTAATAAAAATTATACTTTTTACCTTTACTAAAAAGTTAAAGTCTCGTTTTAAAATTTTTTTAAATTTTCCGCCTCCACCACCTTCCGAGGGAAGAGAGTTTCGTTTTTTCCCAACATGCAGCAGGACGAAGTTACATCTACAGTTTATTCTTGCTGTGCCAATGGAAGCGCCACCTGTGCTCACGAGTACGCAAATTTGCTTTTCATGTAATTAATGGTGAACTCGTTCCCTGGTATGGAGAGCCTCGCACCAGGTGTGTAGGTCAGGCTGACATCTTCTGAAATACAGACTCTGTAATAGGCCAGTAAATCCGTGACTTAACCCACCACTAATTGCAACAGAAGGTTTCATGGTTGTTCCTAACGGGAAAAAGCGAACCGAATTCGAAAAAAAAATTGTTATCCAAGCTATTCAAGCTCTTGTTGCCGTTTTCTTGGAATAAAATAGGCATAATTTGAATACCGTAGTTAAAAAATGTATGTAATACATATATGGAAATACGAAGGAAATTGTAGTGTACCTTACATTGTGAGGGCAGTTTTTGCTGGTACATACTTAAAGGATGTGCGCTTTAAGATTCTGAACGGTGTCATGCTGTAAACCTTGAGCATTAAAGATGGCAACCAAAATGGCGCCCAACTATTACCCAATTTGTTGCCATTTGGCCTATTATGCAAGTGTTACACGAAAGCAGTTTGTATATCAGTTGTTTGTTATCTAAGGGTGGGAATGTCTTCTTTCAATCAAGGGTAATAAGGGTCTGCCCACTATTAGGGACCGAGCCACGCCTGTTTTACTAGTGGCAGGTTATCACAGTCACCAGTCAATTTTTCGCTCATTTTCAAATTTAAACTGCTCTCGTGACGGTTATAATTTAGATGAATGACTTCAATTAGGTTATTCGTAAGGTGGGAATATCGTCTTTGAATCAAGGGTAATGAAAAGGGTGTACCACAATAGGGACCGAGCCCTAATAGGGGCTGGTATCACAGTTACCGTTCATGTTTGGTCATTCAAACTTTGAACGCTATTAAACACATAAACACATAAACACATAAGAGTTAAATAAATACAGAAGCAAATCTATTTAGTATGCCTTTTGGAATTATATGTCAGACTGCCCGAGTGGGGAATCGAACGCACGACCTTTGAAACTAAAGGCCGAGGGCCTACCGCTGAGCCTTACTGACACAGCCAAAAGGAAACGCTGCCTACGGATGTTTTCTTTTGGCCTTGTCAGTGTGGCTCAGCATAGGACTTCGACCTTTGGTTTCAAAGATCGTGGGTTCGATTTCCCGCTCAAGCATTCTGACCATACAACTTCAAAAGGCAACGTAAATGCAAACTTGTTTATGCAGACCTATTTACGTTGCCTTTAGGACTTGTCCGTCACTCTGCCTGAGCGGGAATATCGAACCCACGACATTTGAAACCAAAGGCAAAGGTTCTACCGCTGTTTGGCCGTGTCAGTATGGCTCAGCGGTAGGACCTCGTCCTTTGGTTTCAAAGGTCGTGGGTTCGATTCCCCCCGACCAAAATGCAACGTAAATAGGTTTGCATCGGTCTTTATGTTGAACGGTAACTGTGATACGAGCCCCTAGTAAAACAGGCGTGGTTCGGTCCCTAATAGTGGCAGACCCTTTTCACTGCCCTTGATTCAAAGAAGAGTCAGTCCCACCTTTCGAATGACTCAGGTGGGAGTCATCCACCTGAATTATAAACGACGCAACAGCAATTGAAAGTTTAAGTTGTATTCACAAATTCAGACATCTATACGCATTAAATTAGCCAAAATGGCCAACATAACAGTTTTTCTCAACAGCCGTGTAGTGGAAAAAAGGTATGGGACTTACTTGTAGATTACATTGTAAACTTGTATCGAAACCGTTTTTGTGTAACACTAAAGGTTCTCGCGTAATAGGTCAAAATGACAAACTGAGTAAACATTGGCCTCCATTTTTGTCGCCATCTTTAATGCTCAAGGTTTACAGCCTGACACCCTGCGGAATCTTAAAAGTACACATCCTTTTGAGTAGGTTCCAGAAAAGAACCGCCCTCAAAATGCAAGATATATTAATATTCTCTTCGTAGTTCCATATCTACCCCAAAACAAAACTTATTAAGGATTCCCGCCAAGCTTTTCGGCCGTGTGAAGTCGTGATATCAAACGCCAAGCTCTTTCGCCAAGCTAATCCAACCGAGTAATAGTTCGAAGGTTAAATGAAATATATGAAAATAGCTTAAGGAGCAATTTCCAATTATTTCATTAAACGTTTGAAGTATTAGTCGGTGGGATTAGGTTGGCGAAAGAGCTTGACGTTTGCTATCACGACTTCACACGACCGAAAAGCTTGGCGGGAACACAAGTTTTGTTTTTGGGTAGATATTTGGTCCAATTTTTGGTCCAAATTACTGAAATCCATATCCAAACCAATCTAGTTTTCTAGTCCAAATGTATTAAATTAATTTTTTTTAACTATAACATACAAATTAACCCTATTCTTCCAGGAAAAGGTCAGCAGATAGCGTGGATAACTTTTTTTTTTTAAATTTAGCACACTTTTTTCCAGTCAGGAACAACCATAAATCCTTTTGTTGCAATTTGTGGTGGGCAATTTTTAGCCTGTATTTACTCGCCTATAAGGAGAGTGGCCAAACGTTTGTCATATGGTAAGTTGTGCATACCTGGTAAATACTTTGTGAACCGTCTCTGCATACTTTCACGTTTCCTTACATCAGCAAGCAAATAAGGTGACCAAATCGCCGAGTTATATTCAAGAATGAGACGAACATACATTTTAAAGACCGGAGCAAGTGTCCTCGCACTACTGCATCGAAAACACGTGTTTCAAGTATGCACGCTGCTGCCCTCTGGCTGCAATCCCCGCACATGTGCTGAAAAGCTTAGATCTACACACTACACAACACACACTACACACTACGCACTACACACTACACAACTACACACTTTTCTGGTGCAAGTGGCAGTTGCCAATCATGTGACCACTTATAGATGGTATTAAGTGTTGTCTAGAGAATTCAAATCATATTTGATGGCAACCCACCGAGACAATTTGAAGTCATCCGCAAACAGATGTAAAAAAACTGTCAAGGCTGCCGTCTGAGAGAGAATCAATATATATAATAAACAATAACGGGCCTAGCACACTGCCCTGTGGAACTCCACTGAGAACTGCTATCAGATTTGAAAGAACAGTGTCAATTCTGACCTTTTGTGTTCGTTCATTCAAAAAGCATTGATCCACGTTAAAACCTTCCCTCCAACTCGCAGGCTTTCCAAGCGCATCAACAATTGTGGACGAGATACACGATCAAATGCTCTAGCAAAGTCTAAATATATGGCATGAAATGGACTCCGTGAATCCATCGCCGTTGTCCAGAAATTAAGGCAAAAACTAATTAAGTTGAAAAACTGAGGATCGCCCAGCCAAGAATTCAAAGTGAATTTTGAATTCACAGGGATGTCATCACCCAAATAGCCCTTTTAGTGTATTCTTCACAATTCTGTCGAACAATTTATTCGCAATGCAGGTTAAGGAAATGGGTCTGTAATTGCTAGCAATGCAAGGGTCTCCCCTTTTAAATATGGGAGTGATAACAACAGTTAGCCAGTCACACGTGCGAATTTACATGTTCCGGCCGCACACCATTGTCTCTGGTGTATACTGCCCCAAAGCGTCCATTTAAAAGTTCTGCCCTGGTTTAAGGATTAGTTATTACGGCATCGCCTACTGCTGAACGCAATGGTGGTTGTGCCCTGCGTGAAGTCAAGTGCCGCCGAACATACATATGCAAGATAGTTGCATCCTTTGCGGCAACTACCTTCATTTCGTCTGCTTTTATTACATTTCTGACCACTGTTCTATAGTGCACTGATGTACATTTATATGCATCCAGTGAAGTTTGATCTTTTCATTTTTTTGTACATATGACAGGCATCGCATTTCTTTCTTCTCAGACTTGATTTCTCTACAACTATGCCCAAAGCCCTTAAGCTTAGTGGCGG
>JAHWFP010128928.1:13352-23609 GCA_023313725.1 Lithobius niger | reverse complement strand
TAAGGACCATTCTGCACCAATTTTAAGGAGAAGAACTGTTTCAAGCTCTTTAATCTACTTATATGGATATGCGTAGACTTTTTTGAAAAGTGGTGATGTCTTATTGCCAAGGTTATTAAAAATGTTTCAGTATTTTATTTAGGCGATGCCCTACGTCTTTTTGAACAATCCCTAAGAATGTCACAGCGGGTCATTTTCGAAGTCAAAGTACGTCTTTGAGCTCCATAATTCATTTTAAACTAACCGTATACGCTTTACGATAAGATGGAGTTGATTTGTTTCACCTAGGGTAATCAAAGTTATGTACACAAATAGAGGCTATCTACGCCTTTAAATGTTAGGTGGTAACGTCATAGCAGATATATTTTGTAAAAAAAATTCGAAATAAATACACTCCTTCAAACTGCATAATTAATTTATTGGATATAACTACGATTTTCTGAAAGGTAGGATACCCATCCTTCCCAAAAAGGGTAATCGAAATTATTTTCCTTTAATGCAGACCACCATTCACCCGTTCAAAGAGGAAACAGTAATTTCCAGAGGTGATAGTAGGCAGGAATTTTTAAATTCAGTGATCTCTTGCAAGCTCCCTAATTAACTTAAATTATAGTATAATTTGGCTAATTAGAAGCAAAGATTCGTTCTTTCAAACAAGGATAATCCCAAGTTTTATGCGAAACAAAAAATTATACGGATTTTAAATGTATAGTAATAAAATAAACCATACATGTCTTGCTTGTGAGCTGCATTCCACTTAAAATGCAGGGCTCTATGGGCGCCCCGTTCTGGTTCGCATAACTATATGCAGGTAAGTTAAATAAGACGGGAACAGGCGCGCACTTTGAATCTGGGAGCACATACACGGCCGTAACCATGAATTTTCCTCGACCTATCCGCACCAGGCTTAAAATAAAGAGAGCCCCCTCACCAAAAATTACAGAACTCCCCCCCCCAAAAAAAAAAAAAAAATTAAAAAATACCGTCTCCCCAGAAACAATTACAATCTACATCATTACAAATGTACGATATGTATGCGTGTGTACATCTACCTATACTCCTCTTGAACTAAGTCACCTACAAAGACGAGAGCAGCGCCAAATTCAAGATAATAAAATAAGCTTCAGATAAACCTATTTTCATTGTTGTACTAGCTTGATTTTTTTAAATCTTCAAACACATGAGAAACTGCTCTGAAGCTGCTCATGATGTCAAAGTTCAATCAGACAAAGTAATCAGAAAGTCAACTAAACTACATGAAGCGTGGATCGATGCCAAAAGAGTGAGCGAAGCTTAAATTACAAATGCAATTGTAAATAAAACAAGAATCAGAATCACATCACCCTTGTTAAACTGACTTTTATTTTCTGGGTTGCCTAGTTATTTTAGCTCCACTTTTTATTTCGCCGGGCACAATTTAACCATACCAAACAAAAAAAAAAACAAAAAAAACAATTACCGCACGTGTGGGAGCTTCGGAGCGCTGGCTATGGACCTGGTTGCGTACTACGTCAGCGATTTTGAAGCAAAAGAATAGATTTTACGTAAAATATGCGTAGGACCTAACTTGCAGAAAATTGTCTGCTGAATATATCGTGTAACTGATAGCCTATGTTATCAATCTGACCAGCGAAACTGACCAAAGAAATTTTGTTGCAAAAATTAACCGTTTAAAGAAGACATATTTGCATGACACCAGCAAAACGACGTTCAGATCTCAAACTTGGTTGGCTTCAATGGCTGGACGCACGGAAAAACAGACCTATAGGTTTTAAAAGATTGTCAAACATCTTTGAAGCAACGAGCTATTCTACGTACAGAAAACTTGTTTTTTGTGTATAAAGGTTCCGCAGACTATGCAGACATGAAAGCAAACAAATAAACCACGCGTTTTGAATGATGTTGACGAAATGCAGACTTGCTAATGAATGTGCATCTGACTCAACGTTACCCAGTGCTCAACCATGCCCGTTATAGTCAAAAAGGGTTAAATTTCGGCACCAGGGCAAGTCGTATATAAACAGACGGTGCCTTGCTTATCCTCTCGATTTCTAGCCTGCTAAGACTTAGTCGAAATGTTGTAACAGTTAAATGCTAACAGCCTCGATTAACACGAATAATTTTGGGTCAAAACGCCGTGGGGAAAAAAAAAACCCGTAAAAAAACGAAGAAAAGAATGTATGAAGAAAACGCATAAAAAATAAACTGTAGAAAAATGGGAAAATAAAACCGACGGAAAATGCCAGAGTAAAAGTACAAAAAGGCGTTACTGAAAGTCGTTTCATGGTGAAAATCCGTACCCTGCCTGGTGAAATTCGTGACAAGGCAACTAACCTGACCTAACCTGTCCTAACCTGTTACAACAAATACGAAAAAAATTTTTTTTTTCCTTCTGGATTTTAATTTTTATTTTTGCCCGCTTTTCCTGCAGCTTTCTTTTTATGTCGGCTATTTTTTTCCAGGTTTTTTTCTTTTTTCGCACAAGCGTTACGTAAATGTCTCTAAGAGAACAATGAAGATTATGTTGGCGTCGCATTTATTTATTCTGCTGAATACCATTGATAATTTCCAGTACAGAACCAGTCATAAGAGTCAGTGATTTTTCAACACTTTATTACTGGTTTGAAGTGGGCGAAAGTACACAAGTGGACAAAAATGATCAGCATGTTCGTCGAGCGTTGACACAGTAAACAAGCCGCAGGCAATCTTCTTTGTCACTGGTGCCAGCTGGACAGAGGGTGAGACAGTGCGCGTGCGAGTTGACCTGTTAGACAAGGTCACTGCAAGACTTCCCTGGACCTGATTTTCGTGCTAATTTGACAGCGCGCTATAAATGTTAGATGCATGAAATTATTTTTGTTCGACTTAGACGATACCTGTTAGCCAAAATCCGTTGTCACATTTTAAAAATCTAATTTACGATTTTTTTTAAATAATTACTTTTCATGTTCTTTTAGCCCATTTTGACGGTTGTGCTAGGCTTCACAATGTTAAAAGTGATCACTTTTTTCAGAAGGCTTTTGACAAGCCGGTTTTGCTCGGAGAAAGACGTAGTTTTCCTCAAGAGGTAGGTAGACATACTGGAACACTAAAACCGTCATCACATTTTTTAAACAGGGTTCCTGAAACGCATAAGCTAATTATTTAAATATTTCTCCTATGCTATTGAATGGGGCTGCGGTCAGCTCTCCTCCCTGGATGAGTTGGCGGCGCCACTGTACAAGGATTTCGAAGCGCCGCGAATCTGCTAGATGTATTCCATCACTTGTTTAACTCATAACTTGGTCACCATCCCTCTTCCACTCTTTTCCTTCCCTTCTCGTTTTTCCCCTGTCTCCCCCCCCCAACCCCCCACTACACCCCATCTTCTTGTTTACTTTAGTATTTGCTACTGTTTGCTGACATTGTAATTACATGATGTTTCAGGTTAGGTATTTGCATAGTCGGTCTGGGTAGGAAAGGGCGCCTGTGCTATTTATCAAAATGACTGTGGAGGGGCGCCATACGTTTTACAGGAAACACTTATGAAGTTAGTGGTCTAAGATCCACAAGCAGATGGAAAGTCTGGGGTCGATCTCAAGAAGCTTTGTTTATTTACATATTCTGATGTTATTTCTGGCTCGGAGTGCATTCTTCAACACACATTTTATATTTTTAGTAATCCTATGTTTGGAAATTTTGGATTGGGTGGAGGGGGGGGGACGAGTTTTAAAAATGCGTTAAAAACTTTAAAGGGAGGGAGAAAGAGAAGGGAATTTGTGCCTGAAAAGAACGGTTATTGGACAGGGAATCCAAAACCACATTCTTCGCGGGGAGGAGAAAAAATAGACTTTCAAAGGGGCGCCAAAAGTATGGTAGCCAAAGGGCGCCTGTGCCATTGGCACAATGGCACTATGGCCAGTCCGAACATGGGTGTAAGAATGGACAAAGCGCCTAAAACCTTGCCCTTTGTGGCACATCAATTTTTATCCCCGGATTTTGTTGATCACATGTACTTTCACGTGCTACAATAAAGTTTATTATTATTATTATTATTATTATTAACCAAATTCTCCATTAGGCCTATCTGCTGCTTAACGAAATTAAAACTGCATTTTTAAAAATTAGGCCGAAAAAATGAATATGAGGCCTAAAATCGTGTTACCACGGCAACGTCAAGTTGGTACGCGTCGCTGTTGGCTTTATCAACAACGTGTCACTTGTACAACTCTTTCATTGTTGGACCATTAGTAGTGGTAAAAGGTGATTTGCGGACATACCCCCCTCCCCGTGACCTTTGACCTTTTGACCGGAAGTGATGTCATCCAAGATTACAAGGTATGCCCATGATGTCATCCAAGGTATGCCCATGCATACCGGATGTGACGTCATCCAAAATGACGCATTTTTTCTTAGCTTTCGTCAATCTGGAGGAGGGTAGAAAAGTACTTTTTGCTACATTTTAGCTTTTTCATCAATCTGGAGGATGGTGGAAAAAGTGCTTTTTGCTACATTTTAGCTTTTTGTCAATCTGGAGAAGGATGGAAAAAGTGATTTTTGCTACATATTAGCTTTTCGTCAATCTGAAGGAGGGTGAAAAAAGTGCTTTTTGCTACATTTTTTTGTGACCATTTGATACATCCTAGTGTGGACCAAAAGTGACGTCATTTTTTTTCAAGATGGCGGTGCCCACGAAGTGTGGTCACTTTCCAACATGGCAGCACCTGTGTAAATCGGAAGTGATGTCAAGTAACCCTGAAAAATACCGCTATTTTGAATGACGTCACTACCTGTCTCCAGTAAAGGTACACATTTTTTTCTGTAAGGTTTCAGAGACTATAGTTTTTTGCTACAATAATATGGATTCTTTCCACACCACCCAGGAGGTAAAGCATAATTATGATGTCTCCGGAGATCATCGTAATATAGTCTCTCGAGCTCTTCTTTTCGATAATGTAAGTTTTCTTTCATCCTTCGTTTCTGTTTCCAGAATTTTTCTTTTACTACCAGATTTTTCTCCAATCTAGCCCTTCTTTGCTCCTTAGTTTCTCGAGTTTGAGCTTTTCTTTTACTGGTGGCCATTTTCTCCAAGCTAGCTTTTCTCTGAATCTCCGTTTCCTGCGAGCGGGATTTATACTTTCTGGCAGCGTCTTTCTTTCTACTCTCCTTCTTGCACACCGTAAAATCCTCCAACTTCCTCTGATGTTCTCCTCGGCTATTTTTGCTTCGGTCATTTTATGGGCTTCGCGCTCTTTCAACTGGAGGGATAATTTTTCCTCCCCCTCCTCGTCGCTCATCACGTCCACATCCGAGTCAAAATCGTCCGTGCACTCCTCCCAAGCGCTGGTGTTGTAGTGACAAAAGGCTAGAGTATCTTTGCCATTGTCCAATACATATCTCTTATCGTCATAAGGCGAGAGGAGGGATTTAGATATTTGAACAGTACTCAGCTCGTGGCCGACACTGGCAGTCTTGGCCCAGCTTCCCTTCTGTGGAAGTGCCATCGATTTTAGGGCTGCTTCGTAGTCGTCAAATTCCAAATGTTTTTCACGAAATATTTTTGTATGCCCTTGGCCTTCTTGATAGCCACCTTTTTCAGAGGTTTGATAGCATACATTTTCGATCTGAGTCCATGAACTCTAGGATGGGGACGCCGCCCATTTTGTCATTCATTTTCCCCAACACTTGTTTATTAATGTTGGAGAAGAGGGGATGATTTGACGAATACTTGCTCATGTCGAAACGGTCTTTGTCGGCGAGCATGTCCAGATAGAAGTCCTCCGTTTGGATTTCGTAGCAGAGGCTGTCGGTGTCGGTGAAAAAGAGTTTGGCGCGGTCCCCGTACTTTGGCAAAACGTAGTCGTAGTGGAATTCAAACAAGAACAGTTTGGAGAGTTCCAGTATGGTAAATCCAGAGTAGGTTGGGAGATCGCACAGCGCGCTACGAATACTGTGGTTGAGTTGCACGAGGTTTTCGTTTAGAATCTTGAAGGATTCGGCGTGCAGTTGTGAGGTGTATTTCAGCGCCATTTTCTCGTCGGTGCACAGCTTCACATCGAACCGACTTTGCTTATTTTCCAACGTTTTACCAAAAACCGAATTATTCAGCAGTTTGAAGTAGTCCTTGGCGAAAGGAGAGGTTGCTTCTTGCCTTTTTTCAGTGTTGAACTCGATGTAAGTTTTCATCCATGGTCGTTGGTTGAAAGCTAGAACTCTTCGGATGTGACGAAGAACTAGTCCGTGACGGCGGTAGAATTTCAAGTTCCTATAGTGAAGGATGTACTTCTTCTTGTGCAGAAGGTTCGAGACGAGTTTGTGTTGGAGGAGGACTTGATATTGTGGTTTAAATTTTCCGCCAGATTTAAAGAATAGGGGGAAATCAGTTCCTTTACAATGTCGATCTTCTCCGGAGCTAGTGGATAATCGTTGGGCGAGTCGTGCAACTCTCTGGGGTACTCGAGATCCACTTCCAGTATATATCCCACGTCAGCGTCGTCCGGTACGGTGTCTATGTCCAAAGCTCTAATTTCCTTCCTGGTTAGGTAGCGGAACCCGTCGTATGGGAGATGAGCGCACACGGTGACACCGTAGAGGTTGTTCATGTCCAAATCCACTATGTACACGGAGGGTTTACTAGGGACATAAAGAGGCAGGTATTTATTATTAGCTTTCGAATGTCTCTTTCCACTGAACAAAACTCCGCCTCTGGTGCCAGAAGATATGAGATTATGCTTCCCCACGTGAGTGAATAGCTCCAATTCTGGATCCTGCATCCTAAGGAGAGCTGCCCAGCTGAATCCTTGAGCAGAGATGTAATAACAGGGATCCAGCTTGTTGCTTTCGAGGCACAATTTTCGGAAATCTTCAAAAACGTCAGCGAGCAGGAAATCGTCGGTCATTTGGTATATCTCATGTTAAGTACGGAATACCTTCGATTTCATCCTCAGCCAGAGGTTTAGCGCCTGCACGTACTCGTCACCCGCCAACATCTCGTCTTTCAATCGAGAGTAGAACTGCCTCGATGGTAGATCTTCCTCGTCAAAAACGGACATGTCGCTTATGTATTCGTACGGATAAACACACTTCTGGGTTAACAGGTTTAGCGCATGTTCCCGCGTGGTGTTCTCTAAAAACCAAGTAGATATCAATCCAGAGTCTAAAGCTTCCTCGAGGATGGGGAAACCATTATTGTCGTTTCTTCTGGTTTTTTTTTACTAGAGTATCTAGAGAAGTGTTTAAGAAATTGACACTATCTATAAAACGAAGATTGATCTTACTGATGTGATCCCTAATGGTTATGGTCTGAACCTCTCGTCATTGCGAATAATAACATCTACTTTTCCCAGAAACTTGTACACTGCGGATACTAGGAGGTGCATATCGTACCCTTCCAAGCCATGTAACACGACGGGAATGGTTTTTCGTTCTCGAGCAGTTAGGTTGCAGTTTGGATAAGCAACTCCTCTGTATTTCCCACTGATGTGGCAATGATCCCTCACCTTATTGTAGATGATCCGTACTTTAAATTCCCCGTTGATATTTGATTTCTCAATGCACTTCTTGAAGGCTTCCTTGCAATAATGACAAATCAAGGCATTCTTGAAATCTGTTTCTTCAGATGGGCTAAGATGGAGGGGTTTTGCATTATTCAGCAGGTTCGCATAATATTGTGCTTCTTCTTCCATACATTTATAAAACACGTCGACAGCGTCTTCTCCCAAGTAATACTTGTGACGTATAATCTTCCCATCGTGTCCCAATAGAACATAGCCGAAACTGCAAGGAAGGTGTTGATGGATTTGGGTGGTTGAACTCGTCGAAGCGTTGGGTTGAGTGGTTTGGATGGGACGAAGGAGGCATTCAAAGTCGGCATATATGATGTGGGGGAATGGGTTTTGACGGTTAAAGTGCTTGAATACGAGAGTTTTCTCCTGGCTTCTAGAATCTAAGAGCTTGTACGGGATTAAATTTGACGCATCTTTCCTATGAGCTAGCAGCATCCATTCCTTTCCAAAACCGGCGAAACAATTCCTGCAATAAAACTTGGCGTGGAAATCAGAACCTTGATATCACAGGAAAGCAGCTACGTCTGTAATGGTACAATAATGGGTGTTTAGAGTTTCCAAATCATCCTCGTCTTTGTACAGATATAGAAGGTCAATTGGTAGTCCATCCAAGTTTTTAGATACTCGAAGCGGGTGTAACTCCTCTTCACGGCTATAGCCGATGATATTGATGGAAAGATCGTTTACCTTTTCAAACTTGTCAATTTTGGTGATGTTAGTAGGGTAAGACAGCATGGAAGTATCGAGCATATCTTCGAATTCGTGGTAATCTTCCGGATCGACGCTATCCAACTGCAGAGCCACGGCCAGGACAGAATACAGAAAGCATTTCTGATCGTTCAAATTTTGAATGTTCACCACCGCCTTATTCTTGCCAGCAAGTGCTTTTGGAAGAGGGATGTACATAGATGCTCGTAATGGTTTATACTTTGACACTCTGATTATTAGGTTATGGATGTGAGATATAACCCAACCGCTGCCCCGTTCGGCGAAAGCATCGATGGATCCTTGGATTTTTGCCAATGCCTCTTTCTTCCTCTTTAATCGGGGTAGTTTATGTGGCTAGAGAGTGTTTAATCGGTTTAGTTTGCGTGGCTAGAGTGTTTTTAATAGGCATAGTTTGCGAGGTTGCACCGAGGACTGGTGTCGATTTCAGGGTGCTTACTACCGGCTTAAAAAATTCTTGTAGCGATTGTTCTTGCTCCCTCTCTCCCAAACGTCGATTTAAAAACTTTTCAGTTAAACGTCTTTTGAGTTTTACGATTTCTCGTTTTGTCTCCATTCATTTGTTTAATAGGTAAAAACGACTGTTTATATCTCCCCTCGTTTGATGTTTTGTTAATCGATAAAAACCCATAAGGCTTTTTCCAACAATTTTGACACAATGTTTTAAAGTCCGAATATTCCATATCAGGACCAACATGATTATCATAGACATGTTTTAAATTTAACTCATCCACAAGAAAAAGGATTAATAAATTTGCATTGTCTCTGACCACTTGTTTTGAAATTCTTGTGTAGGACTGACTGCAATAAAAAACATCAGCATTTGAATGATGGCCTTGGGCAAAGAAACGTTCAATGTTTTTTTGTTTGTCTAAAAGGCAATCGTCAAAAACAAACAGGTTTCGAAACTTTGGGTCCAGGTCTTTAGGCGGAATTAAATCAATTTGTGAATCATGAAAAAATGCGACATCCTGTCCTATTTTTTCCTCAATTTCAGCAAATATAGACTGCAAAGCTTTGTATTTAGGCTGGCATAAAGTTTTACTATAAATAAATAACCGGTCATAGTCGAGCCATCATTCATTACAGATGAAATAAACAGTAAATTAGTTTTTCTGCAATTTGCAGGCCCTATAATTAAACATCTAATATTCGAAGGTAGAAATGGATGATTTTTAGGTTCTTTTTTAGGCACGAAAAGTCATAGTTTTTAATTTCCGTAGTTTTTTTTTATTTACACATTTTTAAAATATGTTTATGGAGATACCAAACCTATAAAGTCTTCATCGGAAAATTTGTCATTAGTAATGTCGGAATGTGCAACTCCAAAATCAACATTGCACCATAATTTCACGTTGCTGGGAGAATCATCGGTAACATACACTGCTGTAATTTTTATAGTGACTTCTGTCAAGTTTAAAGCATTGTAAGGTGCCAAGTTAAACCAGGGTTTGTCAATAATATTTTTGTTAAGTTTCACTTTAGTTTTCTGAATATTCTCGTACACCCAAGTTCTAAGACAGAGCGGTTTGTTGTCATCATCAGTATTTACTTTTTCACAAGAGGGATAGCAAGGGTAAGCCGTATGCATAGAAGTTGGATAATTAAACATAGTCATGGTTACGGGTTTATTCTTGTCAAACTGGACCTCTAGTTTTTTACAGATGTATCGTGTAAGACTTTTCAGCACTTTTTGAGTTTCAAGGTCGCTGGGTGAAATCCAACCTTTATATTTTGATTTTTCGTCCGAAATGGGGTTCCCCGAACCCTTTAAATCTTTAAACTGTATGGAAGGAGACAAGGAAAACTTTACACCATTGTTAATTTTGGTTCCTTTCTCATTTTTTATTTTCAGCAAGTTTTTTTGTAAGAGATTCGAAAGATGTGTTTGCCAGGATGGTTGAGACATTTTTTTGTGCTTTTTAATTTGAGGTTGTTCCTTTTATTTTGAGGTTGTTCCTTTTATTACATATATTGAAAAAAAGCC
>JAHWFP010128928.1:3053-13342 GCA_023313725.1 Lithobius niger | reverse complement strand
TGAGTCAATAAATTTGGACAAGCATTGAAAAGGACGAGGGGGGGGGGTTAAGTGACAGGATTCGGTCCAAGAGGATAGCCGGGACTAGGGTTTGTTTTAACCCCCGAAAGCAACTATGATATGCAAAGTAAACGTTTAACTAAAGTAGGAGCCGCTATCGAATCTGAACACGCCGTCAATTATTCTCAGATTGGTCCACTGACAACGGACGTTCAAAAACTTAAAACCGAATTGCCTCCAGCCATTACTCTTCTTGCTGACGAGTTGGCTTCCGCCATTTCTAGCATTGAAAAAATACTTTGTACATAGATGAGGCTGACGGGAATTTTTATGCGAAGAAATAGCACATTAAAGACATAGCTTTCCCACGGCATGCTGCTGATGCGGCAACAAAAGTATACGTCGACAGGAATTGTTTATTACAGGACGATCAGAAAATATACTTCACTGCCATGAACAAGCCGATTAGAAATCTAAGTGAACCTACTTTACCTAGTTACGCTGCGTCTAAGGTTTACATTGACGGGAATTGTTTGATACAAGATGATCAGAAGGCATACTTCAATGCCACAAACAAACCAATTAGAAATTTAAGTGATCCAACTTTACCGAGTGATGCAGCCAATAAAGTATTCATCAACAAAAATTGCTTGATACAAGACGAGCAGAAGGCATACTTCGACGCCGCGAACAAACCAATTAGAAATCTAAGTCAGCCAACTTTACCGAGTGATGCAGCTACAAAAAATTTTGTGCACGAAAATTGTTTCACAATAATCAGTTTCTGCATGAAAAGCCCATTGGCTAAAGAAGTCGACTAGTTCGTAAATTCAGGACCGTTTTCAAGCTTCATAAGTACAAGTTCTGGTTTAATTCGTTAGGCAATTTTATATTGCAGCGATCCGAACATAGAACTGGTTGCTAAATGTACAGCAGGAACGAAAACCTTTTTTATTACTAAAATAAAGGATGAGCATTCACCAGCCACCATTTTCGACAATCCTTACGAAATAGAAAAAAATTCGGACATTGCAGTACACACACTCGAAGATTTTCAAACAGAAGACATTTATTTTCAGTTAGATTTACACGTAACTTTTTCACTCATTTCATCTTGTCTAAAACAGCTTCATAATTACGAATCTTAGAGAAGTTACTTACGAAAAATGAACAAAAGTGTCCGCACAAAATCTGGCCAAAGTTTTGTACGCGTTCATAATTGTATATAATTCCCGGTCCCAAATAGTTAACCACGGACTGGGGAGGACCCAAATTGCCAAAACTTTCGAAATAACAGGGTTCACCCGCAACGGTGGAATAGGCAACCCAGTGACTCCCGTCTCCATAATGGAAATCTTCCAAGTTTAAGATTCCGTTTTCACCAGTAGACCAGAGTTTTGAAGGAAGTGTGTCTTTACTAAAAGTACCTCTAAATTTCGAAATTTTCATTACTCTAGCCAATGCATTTAAATCAACATTCGTTAAAGGTTTATTAAATTTGATTAAACCTTGGGTGGCTTTAAATAAAAACCTTTGCCACGGGGCAATATTTTTTTGCTTCGTTTTTTGTTTGTTTTTCTCTTCTTTTTCGACACGGAACCCTCCACTTGCTTGTGATGTCTCACGAGTTCAGCTAAAATTATTGCATCATTTTGTGCCTTTTTTACGGCAGATACCACCCCCGCAGTTCCTCCCACCAAACCTCCAATGCCGGCTAAAATGGGTCCTAGTAATGCTAATGGCAAAAAGCCACCTTTCTTTTTTCGAGATCTTGTTTTGAGTGCCATATTCTTTTTTTTTATTATTTAATAAACAACTTCCACTTTGCCTCTATCCAACTTTAGGTTCATTTTCCTATCACCAATGAGCAGAGCATGACAGGTAGTATTAGCAGGAACAGCTGCTCTAAATTTAAGTTTGACTTGAACATCCACGATTCCCGATTGAAGCCGCTCGGACTGTTTTGAACAATCCAACACCACGAGAGGATAGGCTTTCTTGAACTGCAGCAAGTCGAAACTCAAGTCGTTGGTGTCGTAGCATAGCTGCCCGAATTGCTGCGCCATCCTGTACAGACCAACGTACTCTCCTGTAGCAAAATTAGTATTTAGATCGAGATATGGAAAACGTTAGGAATTTAGAGTGACGTGGGCATCTTGCAGACTGCAGTGGTCAAACACGGCCGGGTTTTTAACTAAAGAGTCCTGCCTGTTAGTTTGAAAAGCTAGAACTATCCATCTAGGTTTCTCGACCGCGGCATATTAGTCATCAAGCGCCAGGTAAAGGTGGTATTTCGAGGGAGTTCACAGCTGTCATAGTGCCAGTACCTAAATCCTAAATCCACGGTTGCTCCATGGTCGAGCAGATTGTAGAGTTTAAGTTTTTACTCGTCCGAAGCAGTGACATGTGGTATGTGCCAACTGATGCTATTTAGAACGAGTTTGCCATTAGCTGTTGCCCCGACTTTGAAGATGGCATTCGTATCGCTCGCTCGCATTAGTGTGAGCACATGTTTAGTACCGTAAATAAGCTTATCATAATTTTCGAAAAATCCCATGACATGTTTCAATGGGATGGCGAAGGCAAAGCTTTCTTTGGGAGTTGTTTCAACGATGATGGATGCATGCCGTTGTTTGAAACCCAAGTTGTTGGTTAGTTCAGCGTCGACGGAAGCAACACTATCTATTGCCCAGCACTGGCCGAGCAAAGTCTGCTGACCAGTTCTGCCGACCCGTAGGTAAGCAGTCCCTTCATTAAGGTCCCGAATCCCGGATAATTTAACTCATCCACTTGTTTATCACCTAGATGGTATTTTATATTAGAGAACAGGAACATGGGAGCATTGTTAATCAGACTGACAACATCGGCGTCCGCATTTGCCGAGTCATCATGTTTCAGCAACCTCCCTTTAATCAGGAGGTAACTGTTGGCCACGTGCAGAAGCAAATCTTGGTTTTCGACGTGTATAAGGATTTCTGAATTTACATTGTTGAGATTCATGCCAACAATAGGGTTGTATTCGTGGTAGGTGTAAGATTCGACTGACGAATCGTACACCAGAGGTTCGTTAATTTTTAGGTAATCTTCTACTACGCTCATTTTCCGGGTGTCGTTATAAATTTAATGAAAGCTTTATTTCTTGGTGTCAAACTCTTTGTTCTTTTATTATTAATAAAATTAGGAATTTTCCTTTTTTTCCAAAGACGAGCATTTTTTCTCCTTTTTTTAAGTTGTAGATCTCAAATGAAGTCTCACCGTCAATGTTTCTCCATTCAGATCCAATGGCTCGTTGGTCTGTGATGTCAACCAGACTCGTATGTTTCTGATCAAGTTAGGAGTAACCAGGAGATAAATTAAATTATGAGGAGTACAAAGTTGGCTGAGTATCGTTATTTAGGTAAGAATTGCCTATGATATCAGTGTGTACGAAAATTGTATTGACGGTCATAATGTCCACAGTATTTTGGCTTTCTTGGGTTTTTAAATAATTCCCTAATTCAAAGTCCAAGACACGAGCTAACTCTTGTTGCCAGAAAAGGATATTCCGTAGTTCGGATCGGTAATTAACAAGTCGGTTCTTAAAGTGTTTAGATTTGGAAGAACAGAAATTGCTTCTTTGCTGTGGCCATTTGCCTCTATTGCTGATTTGATAAATTTATTTAAATATTCAATTTTGTAAGCCCCGGGAGTGACAGTCAGTTTTTTTCAGGTTGCACCAGCATCTGCAGAATATTGAATTTCGTTATTTTTTGAAGTTATATTGTGTATACTGTTGTAAGTGTCTAAATTAATTAAAGCCAATTCGTAACTTTTTTCAGGATTTAAATGAATGGGAGTGTTTAGATTAATTCTCAAATCAGAGTCTTTGCTAGAGAGAATGGTAGAAAAGGAAACCATTTCTTTTTTTATTTTATTTTTTTAAACCATAAATGTAAAAAAATCTGTTAGACATCCAGTTAACAAACCAAAAAAAGTCTACTAGGGTGGAGCTGGGAGCTGCTTCCCAGCCCCCCTCCCCCCGGAGACTTTTAATATGTAGAATAGGAAGGTCTACAGACATTTTAGACAAAAGAATAAAACATTTGAATTGTTTGTTTTTTCAGAAATAGTTGCTTGACTAAGGGTCATTTTTTAAGCCATTAATGTTGAAATTTGGAGTAATTAATTTGAAATAATTAATTGACATACTTTAAAGAATTGATTTTGAAAAAAAAATAACATTTAACCCATTTTTTCCTAAACATAAACTACTTTCCCAAAAAACTACGAGCTTTAACTTCATACTTAATTTTTCATCTGATAGAGGCTACAACACCATGAAGGGATGGGGGGTGGGGGAATCCTGTTAGGGTGCTGTAACTTTATACTTTGTGCTTGTAACAGCAGTAATAATATATATTTTTTTTTTGGAAAAATCATGAATAAAACGTTTTGTCATATTACCAACTGCTCATCAGATGCAAAATCAAGTATGAAGTTAAGGCTCGTAGTTTTATTGGGAAAGTAGTTTATGTGTAGGAAAAAATGTGTTAAAGTATATTTTTTATAAAAAAAAAACATGTTTTTTAAACGGTTCTTTAATTTAAATTAATTTTAAACTTCAATTTAAAATTTAAAAAGATATTAAGTCCAAAAGGCAGTGTAAATAGGGTTCCATCCGTATTTATTTTAATCCTGTTTGAGTGCATTTAATGTTCCACTGAAAATAATTAGTAAAATCAAACTACAGTTTTAATTCAGATGAAATGACAATTTTACATTTCTATCAGATAGTTTGGTTGGGTATATTTCCGTTCTCAGATGCACAACTCAAAAAAGGATAAAAAATTCCAACACTATCAGGCGATTATTTTGTACCGTGAAAAGGAATTTCTCCATTTATTTCTTGTCACAGTCAGCCAAGTACATTTGCGTTTAAAATATCAGCAACCAAAAAGGTCGTGTTACTTCCTGGTTTTGAAAGAAGAGAAAAAAAAGAACTGACCTATTCATTTTTAATTCTTATCAGTGCAACGTCATAAGAGGAAAACACTTCAAAATCTGTTTACTGCATTCTTAAGTGTGGCAGGTAGTTCACGTGGTGTTAAATCCATTTACGTCCGTTTTGAGATAATTAAGGTTAAACAAACTTTCACGTTGACACCACCCATCTAACTCTGTAACATTTAGCCCTATATAGAGCAAGTGGGCACTTAGAAAAAAAAAATGACCTTGTAGGACTTAGCCAAAAAAAAATGCATAAAAAATCGCAAATTTGTTTATTAAATTTCTGGACTCTGCAAGTAGTTCTTAGAAACTTTGCTTTTAACACCAAACGTCTATCTCTAAGTTTAGATTTTAGTATAGGAAACGATTGGACTTAGAAAAATTTAATTTCCTTTAGTGACTTGGACCACCTGTGCTCCTAACTTGGAAACATTTTCGTTTAGTGCACAAGAAAATAGCTGCCATCTACTGGCTAAAAAAACTGAAACTAGGAGATACACCACTTATGAAGTATTAGAAACACATATACGATTCGAAAAATGTGCCTAATTCCGTTTTTTAAAAGTGGACTTACACCACTTGTGAAGTAATCACCAAGTGACAGACAACGCACAAACACGACAAACAGTGAGGTGTATGGTACCATAATGAAAAAAAAAATATTTGAAGTAAACGGCGAATAAATCGAATTTTTCAAAGATTCTCTCCTCGTTCTTTGGGGCACTTTCATTCCTGTCCCTCTCAGCCGCCTTCCCCCCCCCTCCAACCTAGTTATATTTTTGTCATGTTTTCCAGTCGGTAACATGTACGTTTGAATAATGCTACAATTAGCCTACTACTACAAGGTAAAATCTCCCCCCCCCCACCACCAAAAAAAAACAACGTTATACACACCTTTCAACCTATCTTCCCACCCCACCACCTTATTTTCGGCGCATTCTGATCGTAGGCCTATCCTGCACTTTTCTTGAAACGTATTTCCAGAAAAAAAAAAGCTGATGAAAGTACTTTGCTTTGAAGGGGGGGTGGGGGAGGTATGTGCGTTGTCCTAGGTAGCAAAAATATAAATCAATCTTTGGCAGTGAGCAAGTGACGCTAATTCATCTTGTCAATTGTTTCCTGTTAACCATAAACTTATAATTTACCCTTTAATGGAAGTAATCTGTAATGAGATAATGATTTAAGAAGCTGTTAAAAAGTGCGGGAATTCGAAAGTTCAGGGTTTTCCCACCTCTGGGTTTAAGTGAGGGCATTCGCAACGGCAAAACGTTTTTTCATTGCTGGGATGATTGTTGCGGATGATTGGAAATCACTCAAAAGGGCATTAGACTTCAGCCAAAAAAAAAAAAATGTAAATTCAGAAAGCAATCACATACCGAACGTGACTTTCTGTGTTGTGTTAGGCCTAACCCGTATTCGTGTTCGTTTACTGCAATCTGAAATTTAACTGCACTCACTGCTGCTGTTGGAAAGACATGGCTCGCATGCACTCGCCTGTGGAGGCAGCCCCTATGCTTCACTGCACGGCAGTTGAAACGTTCAGGGAAGACTTTGTTGCTATATTGTTTTCCTCATAACTATTGCAATTATGCTCCGATTTTCAATCTGTTTTCGCAGTTTGTCATGTGTGATGCTCGCGTACAACTTTGTATTTCACTTTTTTGCTGTATCTTGTGCCGTTTGGAAGATAGAATGCAAATGACCTTGAATGATTTTTTCAAGCTCATTGAAAATATCTTCATTGGCTTCCCCATGTCTGACATATATTACAAATATGTCTTCAGAATTAACTCAGGACCATTATATCGGCAGTTATTTGCGTGTGACCAGACTTTTGCCTCACCCTGTATAAGAAAACATTTTTAATACAATAGTAAGTTACACATGAATTAAAGAGTATGGCAAAAACTATAGTCTCTGAAACCTTACAAGAAAAAAAATGTGTGTACCTTTACTGGAGACAGGTAGTGACGTCATTCAAAATGGCGGTAATTTTCACTGGTACTTGACGTCACTTCCAATTTACACAGGTGCCGCCATGTTGGAAATTGGCCGCACTTCGTGGGCGCCGCCATCTTGAAAAAAAATGACCTCAGTTTCGGTCCATACTAGGATGTATCAAATGGTTACAAAAAATGTAGCAAAAAGCACTTTTTTCACCCTTCCCCAGATTGACGAAAAGCTAAAATGTAGAAAAAAGCACTTTTTCCTCCCTCCTCCTGATTGATGAAAAAGCTAAAATGTAGCAAAAAGCACTTTTCCCTCCTCCTCCAGATTGACGAAAACTAAGAAAAAATGCGCCATTTTGGATTACGTCACATCCGGTATGCATGGGCGCCGCCATCTTGGATGACGTCACTTCCGGTCTAAAGGTCAAAGGTTACGGGGGTATGCCCGCAAGGTACTCGGTCAGAAGCTCACCAACCGAAAGCTCACCTTCAGTAAGCTCACCCACCAAAAGCTCACTTGACATAAGCTCACCTAACCAAAAAGCTCACTTTACGTAAGCTCACTTAAATATGATTTAGTACAGAAAAGCTTACCTGAATAAAATTTAAAAGCGTATTGTGTAACCCACAGACTTCAAAAATTGCTGAACGTTTCTTCTGCCTAAATTAAATTCTTGACAAAGTTGATGTAGACGAGCCTGCATGGCAACTGCAGACTTGGCAATGTGCTTTTTGGGTGGGATCCTCATCTCATTCTACAGGTATCAATTGTGCTTGGACCATTGCTTGGTCCTTTCTTAGGCTGTTTATGGTGCTCCTTACAGTTGGATGTTTGTAGCCAATGAGTGACGCAAATGCATTCTTCCAACTTTCGCAAATGTTGTTAGTGCGATCTTCACCTGCTAGCGTGATGATGTGAACATTCCATTACTCTGGAGGAAACGGTGGGGGAATTCTGCGGAAGCGCGCCATCTGACCGGCAGATCTTATAGAACGAAGTGGGCCGTGGACATAAGTGGCATCAAAATAGAGCAGCAAATCGAGTAGCTCGTTGGGAAACACAGTTTTCAGCCATTCTATCCCATCCTTCACTCTGTCAACAGGCAAATAAGCTAGGGCATCTATCATTCCACACCACTGCCTGATGTCTTCATCTCCTTTATACAAAGCTGTGAGACCCAAATCTTGTATTCTACGCCATGTACTTTGGCATAAATGGAAAAAAACACCCCAATACATGTATATGTTGACCAAACACGGAGTATGCTGTTTGTCGTAGAGCGGTCCAAAATCTGCTACAATGCGCACTGGATCTAAAAATATTTCTTGCTAGGCGCACTTCTCGACCAGAGCTGTCAGCATTTCTTCATACACGGCCTGGCTTTTGCCATTAAGAAATGCATAAACACATGACACTGCCGTATTCCCCAGAGGAGTACGAATAACGTACAGCTGTGAAAACAAGTTTGGGCGCCATGGCGTAGTTAATGCAGTTTGCCAAATGTTGCAGTTGAGCTGAAGTTGAAAAAAATCACAATTATATTTTCTTGGTGAGCCCCGTTATCATAAAGCAGGAACCGACGTGAATTAGATCCACCAGTTTCTGTCCATTCCCCATCTAAGCACATGTAAAAAAAAAAAAAAAAATTAACTTAGTAATAGACTATACTAAAAAATATTCGTATTCATACCTTGCTAAAGACTTAGTTTTTAATTACCAATAATTAAATCCTGTAGATTGAGAGGATCTTTTGGAAAATACCAAGTCTTTGGCGACGAATGTCGCGTCTAATAGCGAGCAAACTACCAATTTCGCCAAGTACATTGTTGGGTAAGCCCACTAAAGCAGCACTCATTATTTGACCAGGGCGCTCGCAACTATGCCTTGCTTTCATTTTTAGGGCTACACGTACTTTTACAGCTTCGGTTTTGTTTTCATTTCCTCCATGGTTATGAGGTGAAGAAACTGAATTTTCTTTGATGCAAATTGCATTTTCATTAGTGGTTACTGCGCCGGGACATTTTTCGGTTCGCTGACGTTTGCATTGCCATCGTATTGAACCGTATTTTTTTTTTTTTACAGTATATTTCGTGGCCCTGGTACAAAAGTTTACGTTTTTCCTTGCTTGTCGTTACTAAATCCATTCTTTCTGTGAAACTGTGAAGTGATAGGAGAATTGGCGATAAAAAGTACGAGCGTAAATACGATGGTGCTTCAGTTGTCAAGCTGGAATGGAATAAATTTTAAAACGTGATAGGATGAGAGAGGTGACTACCTGGACAAGCATATATATGATGGGAGGGGGAATGTTCAAATTAGACGAGTGTAATATTTTTAGGTGAGCTTTTGTCTGGTAATTTTTTTTTCAGGTGAGCTTATGTCAAGTGAGCTTTTGGGGGTGAGCTTATTGAAGGTGAGCTTGTGGTGGGTGAGCTTCTGACCTGCACTCGTCCACAAATCGCCTTTTACCCCTACTACCATTGTTGCAGCAGTGGATTTATATCATGAAGACACACGACTGCCACAATGAAAGCGTTGTCTTAACACTAGTAAGAACCACGGCTTGGCGTGGATTTCTTACGTAAGTAAGAAAACAAAGGTATTTGCATCTTACTTAAGTATAGTGAAAATAAAATCGCTGTTCATGTTTACATATCCAAATAGTTTTTAAAGTAGTATTGAACTATTTCACATTTTAAATTAATAACTATAATTTTTTTAAATAAGAAAAAATAATTCTAGGCATAGAAAATGCAGGCGTGGGGTTCTTACTATAATCAAGAATTTATAGGATTTTTATTTTAAGAAGAATTTATAAATTCTTGCTATAATGTATAATGTAAGTAAGAAAACGAAGGCCTATGGTTCTTACTTAAGTTATGTAAGTAAATCTACTACCGCTAGCAATGTTTACATTAGGGGTCGGACGAATAGGGAAAAAGCATATTCGAATATTTGCACACAAAAAAATATTCGAGTATTTGAATATTCCTTCAAATTTGTGTTGTCATGATTATAGGCCGAACCTCCCCGCAAACCCCTCACCCAAAAAATGCGTTTTTCATTAAATACCTAAGTTTTATTTAGTCTGTTGGCAATGCAAGGCATACGAAATATAACCACAAGTTTAATTTAACCTACTAAGCAAGGCAACTTGGAATACACACCAGAAAAAATGCTAAATTGCCAACTGCAGTACTATACGGAATTAACGTAATCCACCAAGGTATCTTTCCTTTCACGTATGATGGAACTTCAATAAGTTGATGTCATCTATCAACTGGCAACCATAGCCCTGGTTGACGTCCCCATTCTTTAGTTCTTAAATGTTTTAGAAAGAACTGCTGCGCGCA
>JAHWFP010128927.1:29476-39682 GCA_023313725.1 Lithobius niger | reverse complement strand
TTCACATCATATATTGGGAGCAGAATTGATCTGCGTTTACATTTCAAACCTTCATTAATGTTTTGACGGGAATGGAAGGCTATCCAGGATAACACTTTACTGTCGTGGTCAGCCTTGCTTCTGGTGGATTCTGACCAGTCCATCATATCCACGGGTGTATCAATGGTTTTTTCTTCGACCATTGGTAATGGTGCACCACATGAAATTGGCAATAATTACATGTAGATTTTGTTTATCTTCAAATTAAACAAAAGAAACTTCCGGCATATATTGTCCTTGCAATTCTTTTGGCAATTTAAATTATATTTCCAACACTACGTCGCAGGATAAGAGTGATATATTCGTCCGGAGATACCACAGATTAGTATATCGCATGGCAGTCATTTTTATGGCATTATAATACGTTTTTTCTATATATTAAACAAAAGCTAATATATATACAGCAAACAATGCCCTGGCAATTCTTTTAATAAATTAAATTATCTTTACAACGATAGGTTACACCATAAGATTGATTTATTAGTTCCAGAGATACACGAGATTTAGTGTACAGCATGGTGGCAATTTTGAGGACGTCATAATATGTTTTCCTTCAAATTACGCAGAAACTAATAGATTTACGGCATACATTGTTCAGCTATTTCTTTTAGAAAATTAAATTATCTTTCCAACAATAGGTAACACGTTAGGATTGATGGAATAGTTCCGGAGATAGTAGAGATTTAGTACATCGCGTGGTGGCTATTTTGATGACGTCATCATGGATTACGTCATCACTTCCGGGAGTGTCTCTCGGTGGATTTGGAAACTACAATGTGTGTACAGCTTCCATGTTCAATATGCAGCTTGTTGCCGGAACTGAAATGTTTTGGCACTTTTTGTCGCTAACAGCACCACGTACTATTATAGTCAATCGGCATGTAATCGGATGACCCGGGTTCAATTCCCGAATACATGATGATACGCGAATATTTTTCGTCGAGATGGTCGCACACTGGTCTTTACTGCAGTCCCCGGATGTATGTTGATTTAGAACCCAACTATAAGTTATGAATTATGGTCTGTATAGTTCCAATGGCGCCGATTTTGGTTCTGCCAAGTCAAAATGAAACAGTTAATAATTTATCCTGTCGTCTCCACGGATTGCTAAGACTGCATTTGTTTGCCCAAACGATAAAATAATGTGCTTAGTAGCTTTAATGTTGTTTAACAGGGACTTCGGATAAGCTAAAATTTGGAGAGGTAAAGCAGATTTCCCGACTTTACTTGCTTGTAAATCTTGCCGACTTATTGAATTTACCGATTCTTTCGGGTATGCTACTTATTTCGTATTTCCCTCATATATTTGTCCTATTATCATTCAGGGTCGATATAGACGCTCACTGCGCCAACTTGCATTAGTAAATTGGCGTAGTGAGCGGCCATGTCGACGCTGAATAATGGAACGACAAATATGAGGGAAATACGAAATAACTAGTGTGCCTAATGAGTCATCAAATTCAATAAGTAGGCAAGACCTACAAGTCAGCAAGAAACAACACGATTTCACTGTTAACTAATTATTGCCAATCATAATTTTTAATTGTGAGTATTTTCTTAAACTCATCGAACCGCTCAGTGACCATTTACACAAAAGCTACTTCTTCCATCAAACGTGACGTCAGATAGTCAATTATTTTAGACCGTACTTGCTGCGTTCATCGATGAGCAAATGGCGGCCAAGTCATGAAATAAGTGTTGCAAGAACGTGTGCTCACCATTACGCGTGTGTGTTACTTGGACTGCAAGTGTGTCACTAATCAATTTAACTTAAATATCGGTAAGTATGTGTGCAGTGAGAGATTATACGATAATTAGAAAATATTATACAAATATACACAAGATCTATAGTATAGAAAAACAAAGTAGACTAAGATTAAAGTCGCAATGATTTCAAACACCGAAATGGAACAATAAATACGGCCAGAGAAATAAAAAAATATTATATTCCACATATCTTTAATACCATACCATTAATGGGTGAAACATTAAGAGAACTAAACCCAAAATACCTTTAAACAACAAAATTCAACAATTAAATTTCTATTTCACTGTTTTTTACAGTCATGTTTAAATCATAATGGAATTGGTGATTGAGTAGTGAAACTTGTAACTTTGTGTAATAATGTAACATATTCTACTTAGTTGGCTTATATGTATATATATATTTTTCATTTTTATTTGTTGTAAATAAGTGTATAATTATTACATTTGTATTTGTATTGCTGACTCATAAAAGTTGACCAACAACTTCGAGTCAATTGAACAATAAATTATGTATTATATATTACTTATAGTTGACTGTCTTGTTACTTCCTTTAGCTTAGTGGGGATGCTCTGTGTGACGATAATCTCCACTTTTTATCAATTATGTTAATATAAATAAACCCAGCGAAGAAATTCTGTAGATTTGCCATCTTCACTCGGTTGATTCAACGGAAAAACCGCCTCGAAGAGTCGATGAGTCCAATATTTCAGCAATGACATCATATTGAAGGGTCGGATATGTACTGTGAGTTTAAAAACAGCTTAGTTTGAGCTATTCGATGATTTGTTTTGATCTGTATCATTTTGGCAATTAGTTTGATGAATAGGAAAAACGTATTGTTTTATTTTATTTTGCCTGCCTTTTTGGCAACCGACCAAACATAGTAGATGCAGACGTTAAAAAGGAATCCCTTTTGTTATCGCTCTGTTACAAAGATCTTCTATAAGCTAGTCAGATTGCTTGCCACAAACGCACCTTTATATCTATCGAGCGATTTTCGCCGTTTGATTTATTTCCTCATATCTTTTTCACATTTACAAGGAATTGTGTTCATTTATTCCATTGGAATTAAAGTTTGTATTGAATATTTATGAATCTAACTTCTTCGCTATTTTTAACATCGATACACGTAAATAAGTAGCCAAATGTAGATGCATTTCGATTGGCTAAAAAAATGGAGTCTCTAAAATCCGCAATCATTAACGAGAAAAGGTGAAATTTTTAACATTAAACGCTTAAAATTTTAACATTGAAAACTTAGTTTTTGCGTTAACAAACATTACATTACTTAACTTCGATATTAAGCTCTTTAGGTAAACCACATCTACCCCAAAACAAAATTTGTTAAGGATTCCTGCCAAGCTTTTCGGCCGTGTGAAGTCGTGATGTCAAACGCCAAGCTTTTTCGCCAAGATAAGCCCACCGAGTAATAGTTCGAAGGTTAAATGAAATGTTTTTAAATTTATGAAGGCAAAAATATACGACGCTCTTCCGAACTTTTCATGGCATATGCGGTGGCATTAGCTTGGCGAAAGAGCTTGGCTATTGACATCACGACTTCACACGGCTGAAAAGCTCGGCGGGAATCCTTAACAAGTTTTGTTTTGGGGTAGATATCAGATTTTTTTGGTCCAAATTAATGAAATCAATTTTTTTCTAAGTAATTATGAGATGGAAACACCAATCTCGTTTTCTGGTCCATTTCTTTCTTTTTTTTTTGGCTTTCGTTAGATTTTGAAGACAGCAATAATCTTTTTGCAAATGATTAGGATGTCTTATTAGTACTGAAGTATCTCCTTGCAAACACACGTATTTATAATATTCAGTTTGTCATTGTTGCATAATAACAATGTTTAAAACAATGTAAAACAATCAATTTGGTCGTTTGGAGCTCCCTAATCCCTGAACCACTTGACCAATTAGAAAGTCCCATATGAAAAGGGCACATCTGCAGACCAATACCTATAAAATGAGCTAAGAACCAGATTTATTCACCGCATGGAAGAATCTATTTTTTGTGATACAAAAAATGCGTTACTAGTAGCCAGTAGTTAGTAGTTAGGCACATATCGACGTTATTCACGTCGTTTTTTAAACAAGAAAACGGTGAGCTGTGTCATTAATAATGACTTTCATGTTAAGCAACTAAAGTCTCCCGATCAAACAAGTTTCAGCGTTTTCTGTCGCATTGTTATTTATCCTCTCATGCCTGAAAACAGCCAAACTACCTTTGCTGTAAAGACACGTGTCTAGTGGTCGCCATACTCATATATATATATTTTATAAGGATGTTATCGTTTTATCTTGGCGGGAGACACACTAGCGTGCGTCTTGATTCTGAATTTTAAATCCGTTACCTAAAATTAACCTTAAATTTAAGTTCCCAAAGAATAATACGGCAAAACAGGACTAATTTGTACTCTTTGGCTGCTTGATACAATTTATAAATTATTTGCCTAAAAACCTTTAAAGTATGACGGACGCTTAATGTTTGAAAATCGGCCCGAATAGAAGACTCTTATCTGTAATGGTATTAAACACACTTAAGCTTATTAAATACGGGCGCAATTAATGATTTAAAGGAACAGATGACAGATGCAATAAAGGGATGTGTAAGCCACCAAACCGCCAAGCTTTTTTAATACTAATATCTGTAATTTTTGTTGTAAATATTTTAGATAAATTAATTAGCTAGAATTGTAATAAATCTGCTACTCATGATATGAGATGAAAGCCTTTCGAGATAAATCATAAACGAGATTTGAGATAAACGAGATGAACATGGTTTGACGTAAATGACATTAGCGAGGTAACGAGTTTTGATTTAAGGATATGAATGAAATCTGCAAGAAAAGAATGAGTTTAGTTAGATAAACTAGACTTGAGTTTAATTATATAAACGAGATTTGACATAAATGAGATAAAAGTGCTTAGAGGCAAATGAGATAAGGAGATTAGAGATAATTGAAAGATGAACGAGATTGAGGGCTGGATAGCTAATATTTATCTTGGTATAGATTTAGATAATGGATTTTCCTTTCATTTTTGGGTCAACTGCTCGATCAAAAGAAAGGAAATTATTTTTGGTTTTTGCGATACGACCTGTTTCGTATGAACGTAAAGTGGAATTTTGTGCAGTGCCTAAAATAGCTAGCTGTATGCCATGAGGTCAGTCGGCCTTTTTACGTTTTTCTTTATCTAAAGGGGTCGAAAATTGAGTTGTTCATTGCCTTTAATTTAGGGAGCAAGAGTCACGGGTTAGACACTGCAAAAGTAATCTTACGATGCTTCGTGTGTTTTTTTTTTTTTAGGTTAGTGGGTCGCGGGAATGAAAAGCTGAAAATAACTCGTAAATCGATGAAAACTTGTCAAGAATTCATTCCTGGAACCCATCCAAAATTCATCCAAAACTGCTGTTAAACGTCGAAATAAAAAACATTAGAGAATTTTAAATATTTGTAGGTAAAATAATAATCTCACCCGACGTATCATCCGAGGGCTGCAGTGTTCCCAGATACTACATTGGGTACTTATTTATCTTCTTCTAGCAATGAGTTCCATTATACTGTAGTTTGATTTACGGAAATTTACGGTATAATGCAAGCGGAAATGTTCTTTATTTTTTGGGGGGCAAAAGCCTACTAAAAAAGGCCCCGCATGTCAAAATAAAAACTAGTTCTCTTTCATTCTTTATTATTAGTTTTTTTTTATTTTCATGCGTAACCTGATGCAGGTTCTTACGCAATATTAAATTGATAAAAGAAATTAGCGTACGGGTGCACGGGTAGCTGCGAGTACTGGGGCGTCAGATTCGATAGGCGTCCTGGTCTCAGCTGTACATCTCTGGCTTCGTACAGAACCAGGTTCTATCCTGGCGATGGGAAGTGTATATGTACGGGTTTTTCTCCGGTTGTTTCCCGCCCGTTGCACGAGGGTTTCCTCCGGGTACCTCAGTTTCCTCCCTCATGCGGCAAAAACCAACTGTAATAATGGTGGTACTTCTTCCACTTAACATCTGCCGCCGGGGAATTTGGGTGGGTGGATGCCTCGAGCATCGTCTCTATATATTATTATTATAATTAAAAATAAACGTTTAGGGTAAGGTCATGCAGTTTTTACGAAATGGGGAAAAAAACTCATTGGAATCTTACAGACATGGGCAGTCCTTAAATTAAAATATTTATAAGTTTTAACTGTAAAAAAAAATTAGTTAAAGATTAATTAGACGTGTACTTAAAAAAAAACAACTCACATTCAGAATTTCATTTTCTTACAAGTTTGCCGAAATACTCAGTAGGTTTCACTTCATTAAAAAATAAATGCTTTACCAGACGTCGCTTCAGACAATACAAAATCGAGTAGAGCTAGAAGAGAGAGAGAGAGAGAAGTCTGGCAAGGAGCGATCATGGCATTCCAACCCCCATTTCCGGTGCAGCCCAAGACGACGGCCAATCACATTAGGAAGTCAAGCTCGAGCAGCACGTGCGCGACTAAGTATGCTCGTCTGGTGTTTATGTTGACAGTCTTTGCAAGTAAGGCGATGTTTACCTTCCCAGTTGTTCGCTCTGTGAACATTCAAAAAGGATGAGAGACCAGATGTGAGATAAGCCATGTGTGAGCGCTAGTTTTATCTGTGGCAAAAACTTCATCATTGAGTGACATCAATTATAAAATGATTAATTCAGACGAATAAGCAACTGGGAAGGACAACAGCAGTAGTGGTAAGAACAGTAAAATCTTAAATATTTATTTAAGCCAAAGAAAATGAGGCATCCCCGCCCGTGTGTCTTTTTCGTCGTTACATAAAAACTGTTATTAAAAAAAAAAAAAACCGTCCGGCCTTCATATTTGTTTTGCAATGCTAAATCTAACTACGTCAATGTAGAACGTCAAACGTTAAATATTATAGTTTGTAACAACACAGTCCTGTATGTGTTTTCCTGTATCTAGTGACGTCGGGAAACGGCGTAAACCAGATTTGCCGACTTATTGAATTTGCAAACTCAATGCACACGTCAATTACGTATACATTCCCTTGTGTGCCTGTTATTATAATACACTAGGTGAAGTCGGTGCTATGCACGGGTGGTGTTGCAACACTGGTCAGGTATGACAGCTCACGTGTATGTCCATGTTCGAGAAGTAAATTTCTTGAAATTTTTGCGTACACTGGCTAATAAACACTGATTTTTGTTCGCTTCGCTCACTCAATCAGCCCACCTTGTGACTAAAGTCACTCACCCCACCGCTAATACTCCCCTCCTCCCTTTCTATGATCACTTCTATTATATTCTTCCTTCTTCGTGTTCGCGAAAATATCAGTCGTCATGTGTCTGAAATTCTGTTCCCCCCACGGCAAATGATCTCCCTTTCTAATGACCACTTCTATTATATTCTTGCATGTTCATGTTCACTCCGCCGGTCTTTGCCAATGATCACTTCTGTTGTATTCATTCATGTCCATGTTGACGTAAATAAATGAGGCTTTCAACATGCTATCCTGAAAAGCATGCTACCCTGAAAAGCTTCCCCAATGCTTCCGTCCTACCAGACGCATGGTGCCATTGGTTCTTACCTAACTCTTAAAAGTAGTAGTCTTGATTTACAGAATATTATAACGTAGATCGTCGAGGCAAGAGTAAAAGAATCAACAAGAAGAAACGTATTGAGGTGAGATGAGATACAGAGTGTTAAAAAAAACGCTACACGTCGAATTTTTCGAAGTCCAACAACCATTCCCCGTCACTATAACCTTTATCCCTGACCTCAGTAAAGAAATCAAGAAAGTTATTCCTGATTTCAGGAAAGAAAGCTTTTATTTGCATTTCAAATAAGAACGCAAAAGGAAAAAAAAACACATGTGGCAACCCTGGTTGGTAGGGGGAAGCCACTTGAACGGCGGGAGTACAACGTAGCTTCTGCGGCCTCTTATCCCTGATACCCTGTAGAAATCGAATCGCCCAATCGGGGCAGTAGCCAGGACATTTTATATACCCCCGCACTAGAATTAAAATGACGAGAGACCCCCCCCCCGGCTCCACAAAAAATAAAGAAATGAAAATCTCATTCGCCACAATTAAAAAATACTTATCCACAGAAACAAGTGCAAGTAAAATTACAAGTGGAATTGCAAACTAAAAAAAAATTATAGCAAATCCTTGTGAAACTGAATTTTATTTTAAGCACACTTTTTTCTGTCGAGCGTAATGTAACCATACGTAAACTAGGAAAAAGGGCTATGCTTCACGACTGTGAGGCAGAGGATGGCGCTTCGTTGCCATTGAAATTGTATTTCTTTTTTAATACCGTTAAGCTTGTTTTTTTTTAACATAACTAGTTTAATTTGTTTACCACTTTTTTTTTAAATTAACAATCAGCACGATTTATTTTGCGACTACGTGTTCAACAATTTAACTCTGCTCCTGAAACTGACGTTTCGAAATAATGTGACCATTTTATCGTGTTGGGCTTACAATTTTGTTGTTATCTGGCAAACAAATTTTAAACGTAATCATTAACTGCTTCCAAATAGTAAACTTTATACATAAACAGGTAATTTTCACGTCGCTTAGGCCTACAGGAACTAGAAAGACTGCTCTTTTATTTGAAACCTTAACCTTTCTACGCTACATGGTTCTGTGGAACTGACCTTAGCACGAATTTGTAAACAAAAGTCAACGCTATAGTTCACTAGTAAAGGCCTCATCGTGTTTCGTGCTCTTCGGCTCAGTAGGCAAAACCCCCGCACGTGCGGGGACTGCGGGGGTGCTGGTTACGGCCATGCTCACAGTGTACATACTGAATTAACAACTATCCAGTATTCACATCTAATCGCCCCACCACTTGCTGCACAAAAGGCCTAGTAACGTTATTCGACAGGACTTCCTAGTTTACAGTACTGTACTTACTATATTGGCTGAGTTTAATTACCGAGTTAGTAACCTTGGTTAATGCTGTATGTTGCCCTTCAGCTGTACTGCCGTTGCACACAAAGTTGTGAGTCATGTGACCTGATGTCCCAAGGGCATGCACTATTGTGTGATGTGTAGTATACTGTAGTACTGGTTGGTCCATACATTTGGACGTGACAGTAGTTAGGTGCATATAACCTGATACATATCATTCAATACAGTTTGTTCTTTTTGTATTCGCTTCCTTCGATACCACTCGTTCTTTTTGTATTCCATAACGACATGCCACGCATGAACCTACACCAACGTATCAATTTTATTAAATGGTATTACCAAAACGACATGATATCAGACGTTTTGGTGAGGTGGCAGGCTACGTATCTTCAGCCACCTCCATGCCGGTCTACAGTGGCATATTTGGTAGAGAAATTTGAAAACACAGGTTCTGTGGAAAATCAACAAAAGGGCCATTCTGGCCGTAAACGAACGGCACGAACGATTAAAAATGCTGCCGAAATCCACCACGCGTTGCTTGATGAACCAACGACGTCCCAGCGTCAGTTGGAACGGCAGACGGGTGCGTCACTGCCTTTCAGTTAATAGGCTGATTAAGGACGTAGGCTTGAAGGTGTACAGTCCACGGCGTATCCACGTCTTAAACGAAAATGATCTCGATCGATCGATGCATTCAGTTCTGTGAAGAATTCCTAGATTTCCTTGCAGATATCCACAGAACGTGGAACGGATATTATACTCCGATGAAGCCAAGTTTCATCTGAATGGCAGAGTTAATCATCACAACTGCATATTTTACAGTGATGACAACCCACACGTCACTATGGCGGCATTCACTCCGTCACCTGACATCAATGTTTGGGGAGGTATATGGGCTGGGGGCAGGTAACAATCAGCGGTGGCAGTATATCGTCAGCTGCTAGAAGATAGGATTTTGCCAGCTGTACGGGAAAAGTGTCCCGCAGATATTATTTTCCAACTAGATGGTGCATCACCGCACTATGCAACACAGGTGCGAGACCTTCTTGATAACCAATTTCCCAACAGCAGGATTGGTAGAAGAGGTGCGATGGAATGGCCCGCACGTTTGTGCAATCTGACGCCTCTAGACTTTAAGTGTGTGGGGAATAGTACGAGATTTGGTGTACATTCAACCAGCCCAGGATATTACAACACTGCATGTTGTCATTACTGCTGCATTTGAGACATTTACTCCTGACTTATGCAGGAGAATATGCTTAGGTGTGAAAGCAGATGTGGTGAGTGTATCGTTGCTGGAGGAGGACAGTTCGAGCACCTTCGTTCGTGATTCAATCACCTGGAACATCTGTCTTTGTCTCTAAACTTTAATGATGGACTTAATTTACGTTATAACTGGTTTGAAACAAAATGTCAAACGTCAGCCTTCTAGAGGTTAGTCTATCTGGCCCTGCAATGGGACGAGGGACCGTGGCAAAGTCCTCCCCCCTCCCC
>JAHWFP010128925.1:63106-83147 GCA_023313725.1 Lithobius niger | reverse complement strand
GGCGGCTGGGTAGTCCAGATCAACTTCCATGATGTATCCGACGGCGAGGTGTCCGGTATCTTCGCTATCGTTGTCTCATCTAAGGCTCGAATCTCACCTTTCATCAAATACCTAAAAGCAAGCAATCTGTCATTTGATATATTTCGTGTTATAGGCAAACTTTTTGATTTTCAGTATATTCCTAATCTTTTTAGCATGATCGTACTGTTCGTCAGTTGGCCCTCTTTGAGATTTGAATGAAAGGCTTCTTTAGGCGGTAACGACTCCTCTTCGAATACTTTCATGTCCGAAACATATTCGTATGGATAGTATCCCTTATGGGTTAACATTTCATATGCAGTAACTTGGTCTACGTCTGGATGGAACCAACGTGCCTTCCCACCTTGTTTCAAGAAATTCTATATCATTCTAAAGCCTCTACACTTCTGAAACTGAGCTTTCCTCGTACCGCATACTTTACCCTCGCCCTTCAGCAGTTGCCTATAATTCTTAGTCACAATGTGCCTAACATTTTTTACTGGCTGTAACTCTTTTGCGTTCGAGGCAGTACATCTCTATATATACATATAAAATGAGAACGAAAAGGTTGACATTTTTAAAGGCCGTAACTCTTTCGCGTTTGAGGCAGTACATCTCTGTTTTGACATTTTTACTGACTGTAACTAATGCAGTACATCTGTGTTTATTTATAAAAAGAGATGTGATGGTAGTTTTGTAGAGAATTTATCAAAATACCATGTTTTCCTTAGAGTAACTGAAAGATGAAAGTGTTAAATTATGACATAGCCGATATCAATAAACGACCATCGACTGGTAATTTACCGAATTTCCAGAGGACATAAGGTGCATCATTTGTAGCCCTGCTGGTTGTGGAAAGACCAATTTAGTTATAAATTTCATTTGCAATCTAGGTTGGTTGAATTACAACAGCCTGCGCGTGTACTCCAACTCCTTATTTCAAAATAAATATTTCCATCTCAGGAGAGCTTTCGAGGAAGTTTGTCCGGGCATAGCTACCTTTTGTTCCAACAACGAAGATATCCCACCACCAGAAGAATTACAAGGTGAAAAAAACGGTAATTTTTTAGGACGATTTCATCATTGAGAAACAATACGGAATCGAACGCTATTTTGCCTACGGCAGGCACGCAGATGCCTCCATCTTTTATTTGTGTCAGACTTACATCACGATTCTTTAGCGAGTTATTCGGGATAATGCCAACATTATATTTTCTTCAGGCAAGACGAAGCAAACCTCAAACACGTTTTCAATAACCACGTTAGTGGTGACATGATTTTAGAAGAGTTTCGTTGCATGTGTGGCGACGTGTGGAACTCTGTTCCCTACGGATTCCTACTCATAGATAAGACTAAACCCTTGGACCGAAAATATAGAAAAATGCTCGACTGACAACGACATGTCTGAGGTGAGGTTTTTGTTGACATTAACATACGGCTGTTGAAGGTATTTTTATTTTTGTAAAGTATTAAAACGTCATGTCTACTAAAACTAAAAATAAGAGAAGCAAACCCCGGCAAGAAATCGATCAGTACAAAACCCTAAAAAAGCGTCTGAAACAAAAATTTCAAAATACAAAACTGGAAAAGCAGACGGAATCGGAACACTTGCAAAAGATATTCAATCCAGTCGTTGATCCGATAGCAGAGCAGTTGAAAATGCAGATGCTCCAGAGGAGTGAGGCTTCGACTCAGCATCAACCACAAATCAAAGAACTGTTGGCTATAGAGGCTGGACAGAAGAAACAAGAGAAATATCACGGGAAACGGCTAAAGCATATAAAGTTTGGAGGTGGCTATGGGTCGCGTCGATACTGAAGACGAGAATATAGATAGTGACGACGGTGAAATACAGTTTAACGTGGGTGCCAGGAGACGACATCGCTCCTATTGCGTTTTGTTCAGCAAAATTAGTCAGTGGTAATGGGAGAGGGGCCCACAAATTGGCTTTAATCAATCTGGAAACGTACAACTCCATTCCTAATGTTATACAGGATCTGACGATTCTTTCACTTATAGCGCGGACAACAGTAACACCTGGATTAAAATCATTGTTCTAAAAGGTTGTTATGAATTAGACGAAATTATAAAAATCATTTCAGGAAAACTGAAAGATAACAAGCACTGGAACGATTCGTCTCTGGTCGAGATGGAAGGTCGACTTTTCAGAGCAAAGTAGTTTAGCAAAGATTTTTGGTTTCAAAGCCAAGAGTTATAGTTTTGGTCGGCATGAAGGAATGAATGCCGTGAATATTTTAAAAGTGAATATCATACTGGTTCATTGCGATTTGTTCTCTGGTTCATATGTAGATGGAACGAAGCAACCGACTCTCTATTCGTTTTTTCTCAATGTCTCCCCGGGATTTAAAGTGGTTTCTTTGCCTCACAATCTGATATATCTGCCTGTTACTGAAACCGTGGTTTTCTCTTTTAGAATTTTTTGACCGACAGGCCAACAGGCCTGTAAATTTGCGAGTTGAGACATTAACGATGAGACTGCACTAAAAACAATAAAACAATAAAAACCTAAAATGTTGAAATTAATCAAGAATATTGTTAAACCCACTGTTCCCAGTTTACCTTCAGCTAAAGAACCGATCGTCCACAACCAATTGGGTGGCTCTTATATAAGAGAAACATTGCCAAGAGCAAAAGGGGGAACAACAAGACTTTCAGAGCTAGAAGGCGACAATTTATGAGTCCTGAAAATATCAAATTCATAGACCATCGCATCAGCACCCGAGGATGGAGACCAATGACGAATATCTGAACCTTACAGAACCATTCATACTGGACGAATCAGTCGTTAGTTATAATTATCACAAGTATGGCCCAATATGCCCGGTTTTGCAAGCACCATTAAAGGCTTAGTGAGTTACTGTATGGAGCAACTGGCGGAACTGACTGATAGAGGATGGATTTTGGACCCCTATAATGCATCTTGATACTGCGAATTTGATTTTGAAACACAAAAGAGACGTGCTCTTTGCCCGCAACCCGAAATGCAGTTTTTTCTTTGCTGTGCCATTGTCCCACTTACTGGGCTTTTCCGAAGACTATACAAAATGTTATATGCTTGTCAACAAACACTGGTACTTATTCGATCATCGGACGATAATGCTATATTCAGAGCGTCGGGCGTTGATGCTGGCAAGATAGTCTTGGACCAAATAACTTGATTCCTTCCACACGTCATTCCGTCCTACGGTAAAAAAAAACTTTACCTTGATGTATTTGGGCATCAGTGTCTTCCTCGCATTCCGACACTGGTATTCCAACCAGCTGGACCTTCCCACCACGACCAGTTGTGATTGGAGATTGATCACTACGTCTGCTATTGACGGCCGAGGTGAATAGTAAAAGGTTTTCAAACTGCTAGGGACAATGATACGAAAACTAATCCGGCAGTCTTTGATCACTGTAACTTTACAGATGTCCACGTAACACTCAATTCCGAACGTTTACCGTTTCTCGATTTAAATTCAAATTTTGCACAAGGTAACATTGCTAACTTGTATCTAATGATCGTGGATTTTAGGAAGCAGTACTATGGGTTGGGGGTATGGATTATCTGGACCAGCTTATGAAGTCAATATGTTCTCGAAGAATTATCCTTCGGTTTCACTGGACGTCTCAATGCAGACTGAAAAATTGTCATCATCACTTATAGATTTGCAAGTAAAAATGCGCTTTGGAACCGCCTTACCTTCAAACATGAAAGCTTTGCTTTGGTCATTAGCGATAGAAGAATGTATATGAAATTGGACAGGTGTAAAGTCGAGGTTTTGGTATCATACTTTATTTATTTTTTTGTTTCATAAAGAGGAAAAATCGTGTACAAAAAAGTAGGAGTCTCTTTGACTTCCCATCAAAAGCAAAAAATGTTAAAAACACATCAACGCTGGCAAAGTTCCTTCTTTTGGCCTTTCCAATTCTCAGCTAAAGGGAGGGAACGTGACGCTTCCACTCACTAAAACGCAACATGGTAAAGTATTAAAGGCTCGCAAGGCAAGTCGAGGACTGACCTTGAAATTTTCTCGTACTCAAACTGGCGGCAGAATTCCTCTCCTACCCGCCATTTTAACGAAATGATAGTTTAACAGAGCTACAAACTTAAAGTGACATTGTCACAGATAATTTTTTTATAAATGTCGAAGCTATACTGTAGTCGCAAAAAAGATCTCTTCATCCAGACTGTCTCTGTGTGGGATGGCAGTACTATTCTTGAACTTATACTCTTTGAGGTAGGTAGGCTACTCTGATATTATCTTTACACTACTGGCATTTTAAATGGCTTTGCAAAGGCACTTTTCGTTTAACAGAACTTTTTTTATAATGCCACAAACAGCACATCAGTATCTGGTGCGGTTCAGAAGTTATTGACTGCTCCCCCAATAGGTGTAGGTCTAAAAATGTGTCATGCTGGATTCACTAAAATATATTGCTTTGGCGTAGCTAAAATTTGGTGTGTATACAGACACAAACATGCTTTTGTGGTGTTTTAAATGGATTTGCAAATGCAATATTTGTTCAACAGAACTTTATTTTTAACACCCCAAATTTAAATATTGCATTTGCAAAGCCATTTATAACGCCACAAACAGCACATCTGTTTATGGTGCCCCCCCCCCAATAGGTGTAGGCCTAAAAATGTGTCATTCTGGATTCACTAAAATATATTGCTTTGGCGTAGCTAAAATGTGGTGTGTATGTTTTTGGCAAGGGTACATAGCATATGAGAAATTAGCCTTCGTGGGCTAATTTTTACCCATTTATCTTCCAAAAAAATTCAGTTTGGACAAATAAGTGTTTTTGTGTTTGCATAAAGGCTATTGCATATTTATAAACTTAGTAAATTTGTAGATAAGCTATTGCATATTATTTTATATATATACTATTCTTATAAAATTTTACAAGTGCCCATTGATGGTGCGTCCATATTTTCAAGGTCATTTCGACAAAAACCACTTCACGTCTGACCAGATAAGTTTGGAATTTTTTTTTGGGGGGGGGGAGGAACACTGTCTTTCTGTCTCTGGCCGGCGTATCGTTGGAAAGTGGAAACCACACACGCCAATTCTCAAACTGAAGACTACATTTTAGAATGGATTGAATTGCATGTTTGAATTGCTCATACAGCACAGAATTGTTTCGGTTTTGTTTTAAACACAAAACCGAAACAATTCTGTGCTGTATGAGTACGAGGAAATTACCTCACCAGGCCTCAGCAATAATTAGCATTAACGCCAAAGTTCTAAATCCTTTCCTTGCCGCAGAAATTAAATGATAGACAAAAAACACATGAAACAAAAAACCACGTAAGCAATCGGTGCATTTCGTTATAATGAAACAGTCTACCCACTAATTTCGTTATAGTAGATACACGAACGGCCAACGAGGGATTCTGACTAACAAATCATTCAGAGAAGGCAATAAGAGCGATATTTATCTAGGCTAGTAGGAAACATCGCTCCTATTGCGTTTTGTTCAGCAAAATTAGTCAGTGGTAATGGGAGAGGGGCAAAAGAAAAGCTGTTGAAGTAACCGGTAAGCTGTCATCGTAACCAGGGAGTAAGGTGACTCGAGAAGTATGAATGCGATTTGCTCGTCAATTCTAAATTCTAGCCGACAGGTTGTAATCACGAAGCTAGCAGAATAGTAAGTCCAATGAACGAATAATAGCAGATAAATGAATAATCACAGATAAATGAATAATCACAGATAAATGAATAATCACAGATAAATAGACGGTGGCGATTTTGCATAATGTTGCCTACTTGAGTAAATGAGAACAAGCAGCAGTAAATGCTTTGGTTGTGCGAGCTCTCGATAATGTTAATGGAATGATAGGTCAAGAGTATTTACTCACCAGTACTTACCGATTACAGAGTCAGCCTGAAAATGGCACAATGTACTATAAGCTGATGTTGATAGCGGAAAAACAGGACATCCTTTGATGTCAATCAGCGATATTGCAGGCACACATCATGCAGGAAACACGACAATGCAACGGACTATTCTAGGAAAAACCAAACTTTGTCTGTTAGGAATTTATTCCACGCTTCATTTAACTTTTGCACCATAAATTCCTTTCCTCATTGTGTCGCATGCAATCTCGGAAATAATGATGAAGCAATTTGTATCTCGTCTAAAGAAGCATTGATGTCAGGCTCCAATTGACTCGAGCCAGAAATTTTAATTGGACAGTTTGTCGTTATTATGCTGTTGAAGGGCTGGTTAATTTTACAAATATCCTCTTTTCATTTACTAGCAGGATATCGTACAAAGGGCATTTATGTATCGCTTTTAATGCTCTGAATGCTGCAGGTTTAACGAAATGATAGTTTCACAGAGCTACAAACTTAAAGTGAGGTTGTCACGACCATCATCAAATGCCCAGAGGGATAAGGGCTGAGCTTAGCAAAAAAATCAGATTAAAATCCATTTTGTTTACCCATTTATTGAGGTACCTGCTGCCATCGAACCAGTAATTTTCGGTGTGGATTTTCTGACTTGGTCAGGGATGTTTTTAACTGGTTTTGGCATCCATTTTGGCATCCGTTTAGGCATCAAGGCGCACTAGTTAAATACACAATCCCTCCCACTAACGTAAAAGTGGGGCAAACAACACTTTACCATTACTTACTGTACTATTTACATTTACATTACATTAAAATTATATGTACAAGTTATTCATCTAATTAACTTAGATAATTCAGTTATTAAACATATTATCCACTTTTCGAAATCCATTTTTAAGTTATTCTTTTGATTGTTGTTACACATAACACATATAAAATTTACATCCCCCCAAAAAATATATATATATGCACATAATACAACTAATCACACTTTACACTTACACAATTTTTACAAATTGAACCACGGGAACTTAGGTAAAACAAGCAAGACTATTTATTCAAAAGAAAAAATTGTTGGCTGCTCCCTTTTCAGATGTAGGGTTCTGGTTATTCTACAAAGTCAGTTTTTTAACAGATTCCGTTGGCATGTTGGATGTCTCATTGTCACTGCTGTAACATTTGTTTTTCTGTCCATTCGAGTGTTTTCGGGGAACATGTGCACGTTTTGGTACAGAACATTCTCGCCTAAGAATTGGGTCAACGAGGGTATAGCGACTGGACACACACTTCTTTGGGATGGGGGCGTTAACAATGGTGAAAATCTTGAGTCAAAATCTAAGTTTTGATATTCGCCTCTAAACGTGGTGTTTTAATTGAGGTTTTGGCGAAACACTAATTGTTTCAATGACAGGAGGATTATGTCTACTTTTTTTCATTTTTACATGATATATTAACTTATCCTTCTTATTCGATGCTGACACCTTACGGAAAAATAACAGATTTTCGTTCCACGTTATGTTTTTTCGTGAAGAATGTCATCTTTACTCTTGACGTTTGGCTGTTCTACGTCAGTTTCCTCTATTCTGTGACATAACTGCGCTGAAGGTTTCTGAACACTCCTGAGCGCAAAATGACAATTTCGAATACTTCGCTATTATTTTGCCTGCAATAAATCTAGATTTTGCACTCGGACAGGTGTCTGTGGAATAGACATTTTCACCTAACAGAAAGACTAGTTTTGTTCTAGGATGTGTACTTTTTAAGAATTGTGATCTTGTACTTTTTCTACGTTTGTGTGTTATGAAACATCAATGGACAAACACGTTCTGACATTACGTCCTTAGAATAATTTAGCGGGACTGCTTTTCATTGTGCAATGGGTATACCTCGAGCCTGCATCAAATTATTATTTAATATTTTTTCAACACTTAATCCCTGAGAGATACTAACTGTAATGCGTTTTTCAGGCTACGAACCTTCGTTTCGGACAGCCATTCTCACAACGCACATAAAGAATTGTTTTCACATGATGGATGCCATGTAATTTTAAGAATGTTTAAAATTCACCACTCCAAAATTGAGGTCCGTTATCAGATACGAATATAGAACACGGCCCATGTGTGACAAAAAGGTTTTGCAGAACCTTTCTAACAATCATACTTATCGTAGATTCATTATAAAAACAAACGGAAATTTACTGTAGGTATCAATCAGGACGAAAAACATCTTTCCTTCAAACGGTGTAGTGTTTCATCCTGTTTCAGCTCTTACTATGTCAGTATATTGGACGAGCTGATGCTGGGACTGATGACCCAGCATCATGATTACCTTGAACTGAGTTTGGATGGACATCTCACCATGCCCTGTTTCTGAGTTATTCTTGCATTCGCTTGTTATATTGTTATGCGATGATGTATCGGGAGATGAAACCTGTTGTAAAGTTCATGCACTGCCTTGCCAACCTATTGTTATGGTGTTAGGTAACCACAATAATGTATCCCAAGCGCTCATTCCATTCTAATCCTCCATTCATGTAGGTGCTTTTGGCTATTAGAAATAGTTAATATCGTTCCTCCCCAAATATCCCAGTCCTACCAATTTAAGTTTCATGTTCCTGTAATTTGAACTATTATCATTTATCACATAATTTATAGTTGGCGAATTTTCTGCTTTATCTTCACTACCTTTTCAGCGTCCAAAACAGTTGCCGGCATTGAAATCGTGAGTATCTGGAAGCTTCCAGCCTCACTTTTGTTGCACGAAGTGGGTACATGGAGTGTCCTCGTCCATTGTTTTCTTTTTGTAGTAAAACATGTAAACTGCCCTAAACGGGTACAGGACAGGGGATTGGAGGGATTTAGCTTCTCCTAACAACCCTGACAAAATCACTTTCATGATTGTAAACCTTGCTATTTTTTAAATCCTTAGCATTTCTCGCGAAATTTTTGGTTCGAAATTCATATTTTTAACGTTTTTGCTGAAATGCACCAAAAATGTAGCGGTTTGGGAGGGGGCGACCCTAACGTGACATAACTAAGGTGTGGGGCTGTTTTAATGTATAGGAATATTAGTATTATTTTGGTTGGGATTCAGTTATTTATGATGGTCAATGCTAGTTGTTCTGCATTTGCTTTGTCTACCACGACTTTCATTCTAGTAAAGTCCTGGCAGGCAGAGCAAATGTAGAACTACTAGCATTGACCTTCATAAATAACTGAATCCCTACCAAATGTCTATTTATTACTATTATTCTTATACATTAAACCAGCCCAATAACTTAGTTACGTCACGTTAATGTCGCCCACTCCCTAACCTATACATTTTTGGTGCATTTCGGCTAAAACGTAAAAAATTGAAATTTCTAACCCCCAATTTCGTATGAAATGTTGAGGTTTGAACGAATAGGTAATTTTATAATCACGAACGTGATGTCAGGGATGTTACGAGAAGCTAAATCCCTCCAATCCCCTGTCCTGTACCCGTTTAGGGCAGTTTAAAAGTTTTACTAATGAAAGAAAACCATGGACGAAGACACACCACATTACCCGCTTCGTGCAACAAAAACGAGGATGGAATCTTCCAGATTACTCACGATTTCAATGCCAGTAATTGTTTTGGACTCTGTAAAAGGTAGTGAAGATCAAGCAGAAAATTCGCCACCTACCATTGCACTAGACGGTTCTGACTATTTAGTTGATTTAAATGCTCTGGAACAGCATGAAGAGGCCAATCCATTTCCAATTGCAAGCCCTTTTTATGTGGATTATGGTAGCAGATTTCTTCAATATCATCCGGAGAGTTCATGTAAAACAAACTTTTGTGTTCATTCATCACCATTAGCCGTGGGCCTTCAGGAAGTTTGACTAAAGAGGTGAGTTTGACTCGTACCAAGGAGGGAAATTAGTACCCAATCCGGCACTGGTTCAACATCACACGTTTCGAGCAGCAACAGCATTGAAAAAAGACAGATGACAAGGAAAATTCCATCAAAAGTAGTTCATTCAACCTCAATTTTCATCCAGTCCTGGTTCAGCAGTAGTAAACCATTGGAGGGGATAACTGCAGCTCAATTGGAGGAAGAAGGGAGACAGGTTAATATCAAAAGAAACGACGGTTTTCAATGTGTGCTTTTACAAAACAAGATTCGAGAGGAAGTATTTTTGTTTGCTCCCTCGAAGAAACAACTTTCAAACGAACCAATTGTTCTGGCCAACCTGAATCTGAAGCAAGTTTTCCATCAATTCTAGGGAAGAAGAAACGGATTTAGACGATTTTACTTCAAATTTTTCGTCAGACCAGCTTAAGTTTTCATTACCATCAATCTTAGCCAGGAGTTTGGCTAAACATCGCCACTCAGAACCTTTGAAGAATTCTAGAAGAGAACCAGTAACACCTCCTATGCGTTTTGTCAGCCACTCGTGGCTTTGATGATCCATTGTGTAGCCGAGTTGTGCCCGTTCAGAAGCCATGGCTGCACAGAACGTCGAGTACTATTAGTTCCTCAACTGATAAAGAGCAGGAAATTAGATGCAAAAATTGGGTTAAAAACGTAAGTTCGGAACACATTAATTTAGCATCACTTAACTGATCCTTCAGCAGTACATGTTTTGGGTGATGGTCTTCCATTTAGTGTTTCTCAGTTACAAATGTTTGAAAATAGTAAATCAAAAGGTAAATATTTAAGAAGGTTCCTTTAGCAAAGAATACTAACCCTGTTGAGTCAGTTGAGTTACAGCCTAATGTGTTGCCAGGCCAGTCAAAAGTAAACCTAAATTTAGAGGTGCGTAATGGCTCTAAATTGCTAATAAATCCTAAAGCTAGTTCAAGCATTTCTTGCTCCAAATCTTGTAAGGACAGATATGAGGCTTTAGAAAATAAACTGGATCAGGTTGACAAAATGTCAAAGGCTGCCATATACTTAGTTTCATGTTCAAGACCAGCCTTTTTCAGACTTCAATCCACCAGATTTCCCAGCCTGTACTGACCAGAATTTGGGTAATGTTTCTTTTTCTACTGGTCCACCTGTGTACAGAGGTATACACATATACGTTAATGGCTTGAAGACGAACGCAAGTGACTTTTTTTAATTTGTTCGTTGAAAATTTCCCAGTATTCGAATTAACCCTATTTAGCAACGCTCAACTAAATTTTACTGTAATTTTTCCGACCATAATTGTACTCCTATTTTTAAGCTGTTTCGCTTTGTATCCAAATTCAACCATCAAATCCTTCATTAAAAAACTGTACTGAAATCTCGCTAAATTGCACTTTCATCACAACAAGTAGCATCAAAAAATGTCCTCGATTACTCAATAGGCTACGCTTAGTTGAGAGCTGTTATTAAATCAGTTGAACAGTCATCCATCACTATGCTACGTGCAGAAAGTCTTGTGGTGGTAACAGCAAGACTGAGGTGGAAGAAAGGGGAAATATGTAACCTACTTTCCCCAAACGCCCTCAATGCAAAAAAAAAAAGATGCTTGTGCACAACCTCTTTTTGCTTAGTGTCTTTCTTCACCTGCCCCGAATGCAAGGCCAAAAAAAACCACTAACCAGTGCTGTTCAATGCCAATAGGCTCATCATGTTTTCAATTTGGTATTTTAATAAATAAACTCATAAGTTAACGCTTTTAATAAACAGTTCCTCTTCAACACAAAGTTACGGAACTGTGCACATTTTAGATGGTGTTATTGTGTAAATAATTTTATACAATCTACTAAGCATACCTTATTATGCAGTTATCTGAAAAGGTAATAGATTGTGAAAAACTATTTTTACATAATAACACTAGGTATACCAAAAATTTGCATTCGGAACCCTTTTGTAGAATAGAAATTGTCTGGAAAAAGCGTAGTGGAGTAACCAGTGCTGCCACCAATTACTTTTTTCTTTTAAGCACACCTCTGATTGGAGTTCTCTTTGAGAACTGTGTTTCTCTTACTTGAAGCTTAACCTCTAGCCTAACACCAGGGGTCAAAATATTCGGATGCACAGGGGCAAATTGCACTCAAAAATCGCACTTTGCACATCTGGTGCAGTCTCTTGGGAGTGCAAAATTGCACGTCGAAGTTGACTTTTTCATAACTTTTGAACCGCACAAGAACTTTTGAACCTCACAAGCTACAAACTTGTGGTTTACGGCATTTTAAACAGCTTGGGCTTAGATTTCGTGTGACACCATTCCTTCCAAAGAAGACACTCAATAAACTCAATAAACTCAATTTTTTACTACATTTGGTTATACAACCCTCTCCAATGTCGGTAGCCACTCGCCGTTTGGCGAATGGAAATCAGAAGTTGGCGGCTTGGAATTTAGCCTTACTCGCCAAAATGGCAGCTAGCAATAGAGAACGACACTAAAAAGTGCGATATCTCGGGAACCATACAAGTTAAAGACAAACGGTTTGCGGCAATATGCTCAGATTTTTAAGGGCTACGTACCTGCTGTTTCTGCATTAATACTTGGATTAAAAATTGTTATAATTACGAAAATGCATAAATTAGAAAAGCCATGCGTTGTGCAAGATGTATTTGGTATTTGCCAAGTAGAAATTGTGAAATGGCGAGTGCTTTTTAAGGTCTATTGGCCAGGTGGCGACGCTACTGGATTGACATTCGAGAGGGTTGTTTGGTTATACTAGGAGTCCTACAGGATTTTCAGTTGACTAGTAAAGTTAAGTCAGTTTTAAACAAACTGCAGGAAAACAGTACATATTATTGAGATGCTTATTGTAAGAATTTTCAACGGCTATAACATAGGAGACCACAGTGTTGGTTTACACTTCGGTTTTGCGCTCCAAAAACGGTTTTGGCACCCCAGTAACAGATTTTGGGGTGCAATTTGTGCCCAGATCAAAATTTGGAAATTCGACCCCTGCTAACACAAAATCATCCCATTGTGTTTTGGGATTTACCCCCAGAACATGCGGAATGTATGCAGTTACTGCTAAAAGCAACAGCTTCTTTTGCGAGAAAGGGCTTATGAATAACAATCGGGAGGGAGGAAAAGGCAGAATCGAGTTTCCTGTCTACCAAGCTTGGTGTTGGTTTTGCCAGAGCAGTATAATAATGTCACACGGAATATTTCTTATCGGACTGGGCTGGGGACTGGGGATGCAGCCAACCCCCCTTAAGCAGATTTTGGAGGGCCAGCGGGATTTGATTTCAGACAGTTTAATTACAAGCGTCCGTTGTCAGCCTCCTTTGTTTTGGGGAATTTTTTTTTACTACAACGAAGCTTTGTTAGCATTTCCAGCAACGCGACACGGTGGGCGTTCAGATTTCAGACGAAATAATTAAAGTGTGCTGAGCAGCGCCAGCCCGTGCCATTCCAGGTTGGCCGCTTGTTTGGTAGCGGCTATCGTGGCTCGCTTGAGCGTGGCGTGGGACGACATGGCACACACAGTCGCACTTATTATTCCGTGTGAAATCCGTAGGCGGAGCATGGCATCTCATGGCATGCAAACATTATTCCGTGTGAAATCACTATTAGTAACCTAGTTACCCATTTACCTAACTTTCTGCATTCAATGCATATTAATATCAGGGTACTTTAGTACGCTACACTCAGTTGTATGTTACACGTCATTTACAATTAAACTTTAACAGCCGCAGAAAACAGCTGATGGAAAAAAAGAACCATGGAAAAAAACTGAAAGAAAAAATGCCTATGGAAAAAAACCAGTGGAGCCAAATAAATGGACGAAAACTATGGCGTAAAATGTGTCATAGGTACATTATGCCTACTGCTTAAATCTAGTTATGTATACATTCATCATTCATTCGAAATACATTGCTGCAGCTCATACTGAAAAATCAATAACTCGAAAAAATTAAAACAATGGAAATGTTCACACTTTCACAAACCAGACATACTTTGTCCTGTGAATTTTCGACACTACCGGTATACAGGTTTCTTCAGGTTCCTTGAAGCCTGATGAATGATGATGTAATCAGTACGGTGACAAAAATTTGCACGACAAAGTGTATCTGTTTTGTGAAAGTCTGCAAACATTTCCATTGTGTTACTTTCATCATTCATCAGGTGAATGTTGCTCGATCAAGTTTACCGTTACTTAATCACCTATTAGAATCATTAAAGAAAAAGTCGAAGTCACATATTTCTTCTTGAATTCCTTAACATGGGAAGTGATTAGGGAAAGGTTAGTCTTTAGTTTGATCGGGTGACCGTGGATCATTAAAGGAGGGGAATGCAGGGTCTATAATCCCTGTTGGTCTGAACTGTTTCGGGTATATCTTGGACGCGTTGGCAGTACCGCAGCTCTCTAGTATGGATTCCAGCAAACATAATAAACACAGTTTTTATGAAAACATAGATTAGGTTAGAGTTAGGTTTACCTGAGTTAAGCTAAGTTAGGTGTCGTGTAATCAGGCAGATTATGTGCACTTTAACAAAATCAAGGCCTAGTTTCCAATAAATTCTCCGGGACGAAAGTCTTTCAAACCGGGATCTCCTCGCCAGAATCAACAGACAAAGCCAAATTTCTTATAAAAAGTTATCTCTAAAATTGGGGTAGAAGGGGAGGGGGTATCAGGAAACCATAAATTTACTACAAATTCCATAACTTGGTACCGTAGCCTAATAAGGGGGTGACGTAGGCCTATTTGGTCGAATTTGGAGAAAAAAAGAAAATTTGGGAAAACGTTTTAAATCATAAAAAAAACAGCCTACAAAGTTCATTAGGCGCTCACTTTCACAAATAAAGAGTATTTTTCCTCCGTGTTGTGCGGTTTTTTCTTAGGAAGGAGAACGGTTCATATTTCTGAAAATTCAAGTTGAACAGTGAACTGTGTTTGGACTATTGGTTTAGGTGTGATTTGATTAGGCCAAACCAAAAAAATGTTTGGTTTGCATTATGCAGTTAAAAAAATAGGGTCGGTAGGTCGAAAATTTTATGTTTTTGCACTTTTTTTTATTATTAAATCAAAGTCTTAATTCAAAAATTATAATTTATCATTTTTTTAATGAAATAAAGATACATTAAACCACATTTTACCTTTTTCAAGGAAGCATTTGAATCATTTTTGAGTAGTAGGGTGGAGCGTCAAAATAGGGAGGGTTTTTTTTCTTTAGAAAAAAAAATGTTAGTCGGCTCGTAAAACTAGGGTCGGTCGGGTAATGCAAACCAAACCATTTTTTTGTTTGGCCTTACTTACGACTTTTCAAAGCCACTTTTATAGCTGTTTACCGGTTTCGTTAAATAGCGTTGTACATCGTTGCACAAACAAATAACTATATTTAGGCTGCATTTTTGTACATTTTTCACCAGATTATTTTTGCAGTTCTTTTACAATCGGCTTTTTTTTCTGTGGCCATTTTTTACGTGGTTCTTTTTCCATTAACTTTTTTCCATCGATCAGCGTTTTTTTCGCAGCTTTATTTTCTGCGGCAATTTTTTTCTTGGTACATTTATATCTTGGTACATTTATAGTTCGCTTACACTAACTTGTAAATAAATTGTACGCACCACTCCTGCCTATTTCAACCTCAAACCTATATCGTGTACACAACACAGTTCGTTCAACTCAGGCCGATTCATGTGCGAATGCATTTTACCATTTCATAACGTAAACATTGTGAAACTGCGGCAGTCAAATGTATGTAGTAAAACGATCACAAGCATCAGCCAGCGTTAAAATAAATATTCCTTGGCTTAGTTGATAAAATAGCTGTGAAATCCAAGAGGCACAAAACGGTCACCACGGAATTTACACGTACCTACCGTTCCTTGCCTATAATGGCCGAACACGTTGTACAGGATTTCAACTTAGGTCACAAACACGCACACTACACTCACTCGTTCAGTAACGTACAATAACGTGCACTGGATTTCCTTTGATCATACTTTTTGATGTTATGATCAGCAACCCATTTCTGTTCACTTGGTTTACGGATCAGATCTAAACCCACTGCAAAACTCACAACACACAAGCGGCATGGCGGCATCTATTTTACAAGGAGAGTGCTGTAACACTGAGCTTGTCATTGGTCTCGCGAAGATCATGTGACTGTTGACAGCTATCGGGCATTGCCAACATGATTTAACCGGTCGTGCGTCATGATCAGGCTATACGTTTGTTGATAATTCGGATGAGGCAGTACCACCTCACCACCTCAGCACCTCATCTAAAGGCGTGCCACATCCGTACGCCCATGATGCGGCTAAAGGCCGGAGCTCATGTGCTCTGACTTCAGCCGGGAGATCTTCATGATTCTGGTCGTTCAGATACGCTCTTTTGATCGCGGCGCAGATCCACTTCCCCAGCTTGAAGGGTGATACTCCCTTATCTAGAATTTCGCCACTGTTCGTGTCCACATCAAAAAACAGCGGAGTCTGATGTTCTTCAAGGTTCTGGCCGTTCAGATATTGATCACGGCGCAGATCCACTTCCCTAGTTTGAAGGGCGAATCTCCACATCCAAGAACAGCGGAGTAGGCTGACTACGACTCTGGGTTCCCCTTGCTCCTCCTCATGCAGTAGCAGCTTTTTTTTTACCGGAAAAATGTTAATGATGTGTGTAAAAGCTATTAGTGTAGCTTTTGGTAATTATAAAAAGAAGAAATCAATCACATCGGATTTATTACTTAATACGAAAAAAACAATACCCCTCTATTTATTGTCACAATAACTTTATAGAGTTAAAATAATACTAATTTTCTTGGTTTCCATGCAATTTATATCGTGCACTCCCAACTTAGCTCCCGTAGGCCGTACCTTTGCTCTTGTAGAATGGTATATTTATTTACCAAGAGTAAGGCGACTAAAAACTTGGATTGAATACCGTATAGAAACATTTCACCTTATTACGAATTTATCGGGAGTTTGGGTTTGGTAATACCAAGAATTTATAGCCTATTTTTTAAGAGCTATCCATTCTCCATTCTCAGCCTTTGGGGACAGGATTTTTCCCTAATTTTTGTTTTTTTTTTTGTTTGCCTTTTTTTTTATCTTTAAAAATCGTTTCCTTTCAGGGGGGGGGGGGCGACACTGCACATTTTACTTTTTTTGGGGGGGCGACACTGCACATTTTACTTTTTTGGGGGGGGGTCAGGGGGCGATGGGGACTCTTCACAGCAATTGAGGAATGGGCACCCCTTCTGTAATACCTTGTGGAACCGAACTAGATTAAAGTCAGATCTAGACACACGCTAGTGTGTCGCCGCCAAGTGAAGTAGATCATCCAATTGTTAAAAAATTGATTGTTAATGATAAAAGCAGACATGTTCTGTTAACTGTAAGCAACTGAAAGCATATTTTGGTATATTGAGGATAAATCCCAATGCGACAGAAATGTTTCAAATTGTGGAAAATGTAAGGGGAAGGATCAGAGATTAAGAAAAACTAAAATTTAAAGGATGAGTGACCACCAATCAGAGAGAAAAAGATGCGTCAATAACGTTGTTTTTATGTTACTATCTAGCTAGCCAGATAATAAGATTTTTCCCATGTTAAATCCCATAGACTTTTAGCTCATGGCTAGCGCAAAATTGAGACGTCCTACGTAGCTGAACTTTTGCACACGGACGCATGTTGATCTGAGCATGGTCCTTTTGTTGGTTTGGGGGTTGTAGGGGTCAGGACAAATGCGTGGGAGGGTTTTGAAATTCGCCACAAAGGGATTTTATTTTGGTTCTTTTTCAAGTTGCAACCAAAGATTTCAAGCAACAATGGCTTGAACAATCAACACTGGTCCTTAGATTTATTGTAAAAGCCTGGACGAACTAAAAGCTGAACAGTAACGAAGGACAAAATAAGGTTCCATTATCGTTTCCGTGGATTGCGTAAGAATAAAGGGATGCACGTTAGATGATGGTTACGCAACAATACGAGCATCCATGACCAAGCGTGGTTTTTGCAAATAACCCAAAAATAAAATGCTTCATGTTCTGCTGTTTTAGCAACGGGGGTTTTTGCATGACTAAATGTGAACGAAGAAAGCAAACGAAAAAAAATCTCAATTTTTCTGAGGTAAAGGCTGATTATTTACAGACATGAAATGCCTCCAAAAAGAAAGGTAGAGCGAAATATAAGATGGTGCGCTGGCTTTTTGTATGTTCACAGTCCTAAGTTACATGTGCCTATCAACTGCAAGCAACTAAAAGCATAGCTTGTCATGTCGAGAATAAATGCTGCGGAAATAATGAAAAAGTAAGGGGAAGGTACAAGGATAAACAAAACAACTAAAGGGGGGGATTGAGGCTTAAACTACAATTAAAGGGCATGCACTGATTGAGTGAGCGAAGCGAACGATTTCAGCAATTGTTAGCCAGTGTCTTCAAAAATGGGACTGAAGAAACGTAAGCATGTCACGAATACTCGTACACTAAATTAAGCCATGTCAATGCTAATCAAACGGCTAATTGGCAAACGTAAATTGAAAAATTATCAATGTGAATTATCAATTCCTCCAGAAAAAAGGTACAGATGAAGATAAGACGGATTAACCTTTTGTACGTTCACAGTCCTATGAAAGTTGCGATAATCACCCAAAACTAAAACTGGTAGAAAAACCCGCCAAGTTTCCAAAAACGATCGGCCTTTGAAGGTAGTGGTATCATTCCACCAGGGAAAGGCCACCAAAGTTAATCGCACATACTAATAGTTCGAAAGTTAAATGAAAACTAGAAGATTGCTACTAGCGGTAGAATCATCAAGTTTTCATTTAACTTCCAAAGTATTATTCAGTGCGATTAACTTGGCTAATAGGATTAACCTTGGCGGCCTTTCCCTGGTGGAATGATATCACTACCTTCAAAGGCCGATCGTTTTTGGAAACTTGGCGGGTTTTTCTACCAATTTGGGGTGGATTTTTTTTACTGATGAAATAGCCTAATTTTACAAGGATGCATCTCATAGTGCAGCCTACTATGAGGAAATTTTTCACCAATGGGCATCTGAAGAACGCATGGAATAAAGCTGCAGCTGAATGAAAGAGTGTTGTGTAGCCTGTTACCTTATCCAAATTTCTTTAAAAATTGGATTGGCTTTTCGTTCAAGCCAGCAAGCAGCCATTCATGATTGTTGCAGTCCGATGCTAACCATTTGTCCATTGCAACCCCCTCCTTGATTTATAGCTAATTTATACAAGCCGTATGAAATAGTTACAAATCAAGGATGGGGTGGCAAAGCGCCCTTTGCTGAAAAAAATGGCCGACATTTCCTAAAGCGGTGGTGTAAAAGGGCCAAAACAAGGCAAAAAAAACGAATAATCATCAACTAAGAAAGTGATACAAAAAGCGCAAAGCGTGAAAGAAAAGCTTAAAATCACAAAAGGGGGAGGGAGGGGGGGACATCTATGATTGTTAGACCAGACTTAAGGAATCGATGAGTGGGAAAAATGCATTGTTTTAAAGCTATTGTTACCGATCGTTATAAGCAGCCGGCCGTGGTCGTTGCTGCTGTTGTGTGGCCTTCTGTTGGTCATTTGGTTTAGTTTTAGGTCAGTCAGTTTAGTATAGTATGTGAGCGAATGGTTTGTAGCCCCATAAGGTCAACAATCAATCAATCAATAAGCAGCCGGCCAAAATACTGACAACATAAACATAAACAATGGGGTTGTGATAATGGCTCGTTTCGTTGTTGGTCAGTCTTTTTTTTTGTTTTAGTTGTTAGGGATCACAAAACAAAACAGGGTTAAATACCCCACGATGGCAGGAGGGACAATTTAACTAGATAATTTAGTTGTTGCTCTGTACTCGTCTTCTAACAATGTGAATTAAAGGGACAATGTTGCCAGGTCTACTATTTTTAATTTTCACGATTGTGCCTCTTCTTACACACTTTTGCCTCAAACTAAAACTGACGTCTACTTAACGGAAATTTGAAAAGAAACGAAGCTGCAGATAAGAAAACAAGCCTTTATTTACTGGTAACGGTAGGTTGCTTGCTTAACGTAACTGGACTTTGTTAATACGTGCATCAAAGTATTAGGAAAGACAAACTAAAGTTAGCACAAAGTGTGATTTTACCGCTGATTCAGTCAGGTTCTGCAAATGGAGGTGTGAGGACCAACATTATGCTCCCCCTCCCCTCCATCCTCAAACAAATTGATACCAAGTCCGAGAGCCTGCGAAAGCGCGGACTGCATAAAATCTGCATTACTTGGCTACAAAAAATGGCTTTTCCTTTTGTTGGTATTA